>CABHPQ010154803.1:3518-42480 GCA_902168405.1 Peromyscus aztecus | reverse complement strand
GTGTGTGTGTGTGTGTGTGTGTGTAGCCAAACCTGGAACTGTGTGACCACTGAAACATTCCCTCCTGTCTCCAGGGGTTAGTGATGGAGCTCAGTAGCAAAGTGACTGCATAGTGTTAAGTCTGAAGTTCAATCTTCAATACCATAAAAAATTAGAAATCATTATGGCTCAGTAGGTCTTAAGCCTTTTAAATCTCACCATTTTTGAAGAATAATTTCACTCTTATAACTCCTGTGTTTCCTAAGACTTTCATGCTCATATGTCAGAATTCCCAGAGAAATGTATTAGATTTTAGATTGTCTTCACTTTTCAAACTATTGTTTGAAATTCTCCACACATACCTTTCCTTTAGGAAGTTATTTTTGTCTGAGTCTAAATTTTATAAAAGCCTACACATAGAGGACACTCATCTATCACTTATGGAAGAGTACAAATGTGACATCATACCCATGTCTGGCATAGGGCCCAGCACCAGAAAATTTCAATAAATATGTATTTAATATATGTTAGTTTAGTAGAATGTCTGGTTAAACATTTGTAAGGTCACAGGCCTGTTCGTGACATGACATTTATCATGCCCAAGGGGGACTGTCAATGTGAACTTAGTAAATGTTAAAAAAGGAAAATGAAACAAAACACTTTAATGAATACATGTTCCCAAATAACAATGACTTTCGGGTAAATATCTCATATTACTGGTGTTTTCCTCTCATCCTATAGATGTTAAAATGTTACTTATCTATGACCTATTCTTTAAAGTGCTTAATATTTGTATTAAGATCTCTTCCTGGTAATTTTTTTCCAAAAGCATTTATCGTAAGACCTTTTCTAAAATATTTCTTCCTCATATTCAGACATACTTGTCAACTACACTTAGCATCAGTCAGGCAATTTAACTTGTAGACTTCTAATTACATTCCCTGAATTCAGTATTGCAGAGGACAGTCTACTCTCTGCATTCTAATACGTTATGCAGATCCTCATGCATATTAAAGTTGTAGAAATACTCTTCTTGCCTCTCAGAGTGGGGGGTGACCCCCCAAAAGCTCACATTTGTTATCCCAGCACTTGAGGGGTAGAGATAGGAGGATTAAGAGTTTAAAGCCAACCTCAGCTACATAGTAACTTTAAGGCCAACCTGGGTTCCAAGCTTCCTTTCCCTTTCCCCAGAGTAATAAACCACAAAAGAATAATTAGATACTTTAATTTTTTATTAGATCATTTTTAAATAAACTTAGTTTCATAGCATGTATAGAACATGTGTTTATGTATATTCTGATATAAAATGTATTTTTAAGAATTGTAAGTAAAAGTCACTGTTTTAGAACATTCCAGACACCTTTCTCTAGTCCTGTCTCTAAACTCCCCAGAGGAGATTCAACACCTGTTGAGTATTTTCATTCCTACTCATATCTGGGAGAAATATTATAAAATACCAGTAAAAAAAGAAAAGAAACACACACACACACACACACACACACACACACACACTTTCCTTCTAAAAAATATAACCTAATCTTCAGAGACCTTGGTCAAGTTGGGCATCTTACCCACTTTATATTTGGTGCATTTGAGTGGACTGAGTGAACACTTTCTCCTTTATGAGGATGGTTCCAGGTATTAGAACATCCCAAAGATGAATTTGACTTGAAGGTCTTCTGTAGTCTCAATATTTAAGAAAAACCTAGAGACCTCTAGACACTCAGTACCTTCAGAGCTCTGAGTCTTTGGGGTGGAGCTGTTCACCGAGAAGGCTTATAAGTAGCCACAGTTGGCAAGATCTGACAGAAAGGTCTACCTGTGGCTCTGCTTTCTCAATGCATGGGGACCACAGTTGCAGTGTGACCATCATCAACCTGCTGGCTTCAACTGAACATGACAAGCAGAGGCTGCCCCTTGAAGGACTCAGGGCGGAAAGTGAGCGCCAGAGATGAATGGTGTGTGTGCTGACGTAGAATGTGAACTTTCCCTCTCTTGGGCATTGTCTCCACGGTGATATCATCCTCTCTGTGAAACCAATCCATACTTTCCTCTATTCACAGTATGGTATAAATTCCATGAGAGGACAGGGGTTGTGTCCCTGACAGACCATTCTACAACACAGAACAGATTGTATAAAAGAGGATATTTACTAGGTAATAAGAGTAACACTGGCTAAACCTGCAAACTGTAAACTTTCTCAATACTAAAAGATAGGAACTCACTTTTTTTCTAGCATAATCTGACTGTCCTTTGGAAGACAAAAAGGAAATTAAAAGAAATGTATCACTAGGGGAATCAAATCAAGGTTATTTTTGGACCAAGTTTCAAGTTTAGTCATATTTATGCACTATTAATCATGCCAATCATAAGACAAAACAAATATATACCCCTCTTTCCTGATTTCCTTTCTCTGTTCTGATCCTAACATGGAAAATACATTCTGATTTGAAAGTAGCAAGGAACATTTATTATCATAAAAAAGGTCATTCGTAAAACATATATTCTCAACACTGCAACTTTCCCTTATTTTGGAATAGAAATGACTGCAGAAAAAATACATATGAACATACATCTTACAAAAATAGATATGACTATTGCACACACATGCAAGCCTGTATTTTTCTTCTAAGTTTTACTCTATCCATAGAATATAAGTTTTACTACCTTGTTTTATAGGCTATTATGCTTGACAATTTTTTCCTGGATGTTTAAATTTAAAGATGAGCCAAAGAAGATTCAAAGCTATTTCTTCAAGACCACATGGCCTTAACATCAAACAAGAATTACGATGAAAACCCATGCTCCCTGATTTCTGAATTGGAACCATTTCTACAGAATGAAAGTTTCTTACCCTTAGCCCAGTGGCTTTCAGCCTTCCTAACGCTATGGCTCTTTAATACAGTTCCTCATGTTGTGGTGATCCCCAACTACAAAATAACTTTATTGTTATTTCATAAATGTAATTTTGCTGCTACTATGAATTCTAATGCAAATATCCGTTTTTTCCAATTATCTTAGGCAACTCCTATGAATGGATCATTCAACCCCCAAAGGGGTCGCAACCCCCAGGTTGAGAACCACTGCCTTAGAATCTCTGCTAAATCACATACAGTTTAAAAAGAAGGAATGAAAAGCACTTTGCCTACTCTGTAACCCAGGATGGGAATAGATGACACAGCTCACTGTACTAGAAGAGAAAATGCCTTGCACACCATGTAGTGGTAATATTGCCCCCACATCATTCAGTACTGACAGAGTTGATGCTGTTCAAAACACGTATCTGCAGGAGGTAAGTGAGAAGAATCAGTAATTTGAAGTCTCGGGGCCATTTGACATTTCTTCTAGCTTTTGGAAAATTCCCATTCCATTCTGTACAGTAAGAGTTTATTGCACAGTACAGCAGAGGCGGTTAGCTCTCTGCCATAGTTATTAGCATTAACTGTTTTCCTACAAGAATGACTCTGCCTGAGGCTTTTCTGAGGCTCAAGTAGTACACAGGCTGCATGCAGGGAGGACCAAAGTGGCTATGAATCAATGTCCCAGGAGTAAAATTGAAATAATACAGAACCTTAGAGAAACACTCCAGCTTCCCTGCCACTCTGTTGGGATAACTCATATTTTAGGCCTTCTCAAAGTCTCCAGTAAATACTAATTCCTAGTTCTCCACAACGAGAACCTGCTTTTCATGCACGCTGTGTTAACCTCATTTCTTCCCCTTTTCCCTGCTGGGTGTAAGTTTCTGGGTCACTACTCAGGTGAACTTACATGTAAATTGTTATCTTGGAGGTATACCGTGTTGCTCAGTCACAGCATTGCATACATTATATACATTAGAGAAGCAACTGAGGTCATCTTTCCCTTGAGATTATATCATAAAATCTGTCACTGTTTACAGAATGCAGGCTTGAATGATCAACCCAAAGGTAAGAAACATCGTACAACTAGGATTTATTTTCCAATGGGAAGAGTCAGCACACAGCCAACAGACTTGTTAGATGAGATTAATTGGCTAGTTTGCATCTTTTGCTTGAGGAATATGTCAGAACTATCTATGTTTACATTCAGTTCTGTCAAAATAGACTAATTTCTGTAGAACGTAAACAAATCATACAGCTAAGTTCTGTGTGTGCCATTAGGTTGATAAGTCAGCCACTACAGCTTTCACTTGAGCTGGGGGCCGTGCCAAAGTCAGTCAAATATCTACAGGCATCAGTTACTGACTACACAGAATTCTTTAAACAATGCTTCCTTGGACCAAACTGAGTGACTAGGGGAAAATAACATGAAAAGAGCAAGATGAATTGAACTGTGTGATCAGATGCCTCAAGGGCTTTGCTGAGCTGATAAATGATGGATCCTCACACTGCTCTAGTTAGACTGTTGGTGATCCAATGATTGCAGACACTCTACTAGCCATGGATTGAGCATCTTTAACCATGAAAACAACCCAGAAAAACATATTTTGTTGTTCTTTTATGGATGAGAGAAATGAGACTCTACTGGGGCCTACTGAAGGTCACAGAGCTATTTTGCCAGACCCTAAAGCCCAAACATAGCCTTTATATATCACGCTGTTTCCCATCAGGACTGAAAATTAGGTACGACCATATTTCAGCTTCAAGATGATTTGTGTGGAACAAAGATGAAGGAAAGACTGAAGAAATATTTCCTGAGAAGAACTTAGATTTTACTAATAAAGGTTTGGAATTATTATTAGATGCTTAATTTAAATGTGTCCACTTACTTTGTAGTTATTACCTTGGAAACATTCTCTCCTGGCAAGAAAATGAAGGCTTCCAAGACTCAGGAAGTTGTAAGTAACTTCAACAAACGCACTGAGTCATATTCAGGTGAAATCACTTCTTTGGGCTATTGTCAGGGTACAATGTTGGATGAAGCAATGTTTATTCATGTCTCCACAGGAACAGTCACACAATACCATTCAGGTGTTAAAACTTAATGGCCAGTTTGATAGCATTGAGAAATGAGAGCTTTAAGAGACAATTAAAACATGTCAGTACTTTTCCTGTCAATGAGATTAAGGTCCATATAAAGGAAGTTTCATGTATTGTGACTACATATTCTTCTCCTCCAGAGGACACAGCAGCAGGACATCATCTTGAAAGCACCCAGAACAATTTCCATAGACACTGCACCTGCCAAGGCTTTGATCTTGAATTTCCTAGTTTTTATAATTGCAAGACAATAAATCTGTGTTCTTTATAAATTACTCAGTATCAAATATTCTGTCACAGTAGCACAAATGGACTAAGATATTAGGTCAAATATCCTTCTTTGTTTGCGTTCTACAGAAATTAGTCAATTTCGACAAAACTGAATGTAAACATAGATAGTTCTGACATATTCCTCAAGCAAAAGATGCAAACTAGCCAATTAATCTCATCTACCAAATTTGGTGGCTGTGTGTTGACTCTTCCCATTGGAAAACAATAGGTCAAAATAGGTTTTATTTATTTATTTATTTTGGTCTCAACATTCTTTTGTCTATTATCAAAGAAAATTAATTCATTTTTGAGCTACCTAACTTCTGTGCAGTGTATACAACACACACACACACACACACACACACACGCACACACACACACACACACACACATGTTCCCAGAAGATCTGAAGATCTTTTGAAGGAGAAATATAGGATTTAAAGTTAAAATACTAGAATACATTGGTTGGAAAGGATGTTGTACACATTAGATTTAATGTGTACATATAAAGGTAGGTAAGCACATAGCAATGAGAGCACTTGTGAAAAAAATCCACCTAAATTGACTTAGTTTTAAGAAAGTTATAAAGCACTCTAGATCACAAGTATCTTATTTAATGAAATTACTTTAATCACACATCTTAAATGTTTTTTTAGCTCTCCATTCTCCCAACCTTACCACTAATTCAGTTGGATTATTTTTTTTCCAGACTCCAGTTAACATTCTCTTTCTTATTTTGGTTGGCCTCTGAAGTGAATTTTGAGACAGAGGTGTGGATGCAAGCATTTAATGTGATTATCTTAGGAAACACATTAAGGGGTATGTTGGGGGTAAGGTAATAATATTATCAATGAGTAGATTACTACTAAGAGCAATGGCCATTCTGTCTTGCTTAGGGCCTTGTGAGAGACTATAGAAGATTCCCTTTAGAAATGTCCCACCAAGGAGCTTATCCACCATCATACTTTCTTCTTTGGTAGAGAGTGTTCATACCTCTGTCCCAAACCACTTACTCAATTCATATGCATTATGTGGTGTTACAACTAGAGCAGCCTTAGGATGAGGACCCATTTGGCATGATAATTTTGGGCAGTATGACCATCCTTAGGATGGGTCCAGGAAAACAGGCAGGGGTACTGTCAGTATATACTACATATACTGTGTGTCTCTGAATATACAAATCTAAAAGGAGTTTAATTCTTAAACTTTGCAAAAGAATGATCTAAAGAAATGATTGAGGAAATGTAAATATAGCTTCTCTCCTTTTCATTCTGATAAAGAATAGAGTTTGGGTGCAGGTGCCCAAATTTTAACAAGCTTAGCAGTCACGCTAAAGAATGTTGTCTCTAAACAAAGTGTGAAAATCCTGTTTTAGTGAAGCCAAAGACTCAACTCAACCCCATATAGGACAATGAATGTCTTGGAGAGAAGACCATAGATGTGTATCATTTTATACGTTCTTCTTTGAAAACGTAAGTTGCTGTTCATAAAGACATTACAATGAGTGTGTGGGTGAATTAACATTTCAGGTCTAATTCTGAAAACTCACTTAAGTGGAAAATCACTTATACATCCAATGGCTGATGCATCAGTACAAAAGTTATCAGATACTCTCACATTAGATTGAACACCACGTGTTCTGCCAAAGACACGGACTTTGGAAGAAAGTGGAAGAGTTGATACTGGAATAGATAATGAACTCATTGTACTGTATATGCTACTTAGGAATCTTAGGAAGATCTGTTCTCAAGTCTCTACCATAAGGAACCAACATCGAAACTTTGTTAACTATCAAAATTAGGCTTATCATTGACACAGTCTTTTTCCAAACCTAAAACATTTCCTTAGTTGTACTAAAGAGGTACATGCTAAAAACAATGCTGTGGTGATATATTGTGTACTCTAATAAAATTTGCCTGAAGATCAGAGGACAGAACAAGCCACTAGATTAAACACAGAGATCAGGCAGTGGTGGCACACATCTTTAATCCTAGCACTCAGGAGGCAGAGATACATGTGGATCTCTGTGAGTTCAAAGCCACCCTGGACTACAGGAGATTGATGCAGTCTAGGAGAGAAACAGAGTCAGGCAGTGGTAGCACACACCTTTAATCCTAGTACTTGAGACTCATGCCTCTGCTACCAGTATTTGGGAAGCACACATGCTTTTAATCCCAGTACTAGGGAGGAAGTAATACGGCTGGGTGGAGAAAGGTATATAAGGTACAAGAAGACAGGAACAAAAACTTTTTTCGGCTGAGAGCCTTTCATCTGAAGGTTTTTCGGCTGAAGACTCAGAGGCTTTTATTCAGAGGATTTGTGGAGTTGGTGAGGTGAGTAGTTTCTCTAGTGGCTTGTTCCTTTGTCTATCTGATCTCTCAGCATTTACCCCAATATCTGGTTCAGAGTTTTTTTTTATTAAAAGACCATTTAAGATTCGAACAACACAATACACTGTGCTCAGAAGTTTTCAGTAACAAAGACTTCCATAACATACACTCATCATTACATCCGCTTACTCTATGTAAGGGACAGTTGTTGTGGAATATTATTTTAACTGTGTAAAGATGTGGTACATTTGTTTATGCTGCAGACTATTACTTTAACTGTATAAAGTTGTGTTACATGTGTTTATGCTGCATTTGTTTAACAATGTAAGGATGTGTTATACTTGTTTGTGCTGCATTTGTTTAATTATGTAAAGATGTGTTACATTTGTTTCACCTTGCCCACCCAAGGCACCTAATTGGTCTAATAAAGAGCTGAACAGCCAATAGCTAGACAGGAGAAAGAAAAGGCGGGGCTGGCAGGCAGAGAGAATAAATAGAAGGAGAATGAGAGGAAGAAGGAGAGGAACAAAGAGAATGAGGAAAAAGAGGGAGATGCTTGGGGCAAGAAGCCAGACAGCCACCAGACAGATAGACAAGAGAAGCAGTGAAATGAAGACCTACAGAAGGAAAGAAAAATAAAAAGCCTCATGGCAAAGGTAGATAAAGAGAAGCAGGTTAATTTAAGTTAAAAGAGCTGGCTAGAAACAAGCCTAAGTTAGGCTGAGTATTTATAACTAATAAGAAATTTCCATGTCATGATTTGGGAGCCAGTTGGTGGCCTAAAAGAAAAAGCCTGCTACAGATGAACAAAGGAACCCCTGGACCATGACATTTGTTTCTCTCAGAAAGATAATCAGCAAGTCTGGGAAGAGATGGTAAATAGTAAAATTCTTCTACAAGGTTATCAGAATCATTTCTGACGTTCTGTGTCACTAATGAAGGGTTTTATATACTCAAGGATATTCTGGTTTCCCAAAGCCTGCAGGGTCTTTCACAATCAAGCTTAAGTCTATCTTGACAGTCTCCCCATCACTGTTCCCCACAGAATCCTCTAAACTGCAGCCTTTTGAAACTGCTTTCTGCCTTTCAATTTCCCATGACATTTCTAGGTCTTGGTCCACATTAAACTGTCTAATCATTCTAGAGGACTCCTCCTAAGAGCTTATTCCATCACTTGACCTGGGGTCTCCTGCTCTCGAGGGTTCCTACATCATGTTGAATATATTAAAATATAGCATACTGCACTTTATACAATTGTTCTTGCTATAAACATTTTAAATTAAAAAAATTGTACAGCTACATATTATATGTTGAAAATATTAGCCGCCCCACACTATCACCCTACCCTTCCATTTCTAAGCTTGCATCCTTGTTTGTTGCCTTTTTTCTTTAGACAATTGAAATGATTTATATAGTTTTGCTTTTGAAAACTCTGCTAATGAATAAGGTGCCATTGATTATGGCAGGGTCAAGAGTTACAAATTTGGTTGTAAATCCAGTTTATATTTAGCTGGGTGATATTGGACAAGCTACTTAGTCTCTGAATTTCAGTTGTCTTATCTGAAAAATATTTGAATCAGTGACTTGTTTAGGATGATGAGTTCATGCTTTAATTATTAACTATAGAAAGAAATGTTTTTGATACTGTATTTAATATGCACCAGAGACTGAGGATCATTGTGGGTACTTCAGCCAGAGCTGCCAGTTGAAAATGATAATTGCACATGTGTGTAGGAAATGCAGTTCTAAAACTGAATATAAGAACAATCATTTCTTTTACATAATGAACAATTTAACATATTAACCTATAATCAAAGAAGAAATTAAAATATTCAAATACACTTTCCTAAACAAGACCAACAAAGAAAGCATGATTATAATTATTTTTAACAATACCCCCATGGGGTTTGGCATTGGTGAAGACCACACAAATTATGTTGTAAAAAAATCAAGTGTTAGAAAGAACAGTCCCCGCTATTGCTTCTATTAGTTCTTCCCTGAGAAATGATAGGAGTCTTTGTGGGGTTTTGTAAATATAGTTAATTTTCAAATTATAGTAAACATAACCAATTTTTTGTATAAAGAATTTCCTGAGAAACACGTCAATAACGATGTAATCTTGAAAAGTAGTTACTTTTTTTCTGACAAAAAAGTAATATGAATTCATGAAAAAAATATACTTTTAATTCCCAACATTCAGAGAAAAACAATAGCTTTTGTGTTTATTCTCTCATAAGCACATATACATATTGCCAAAATGGTATCAAATTTTAAATCTGTGCCACTACATCTGCACGAAAGGTTATTTGGCTAAGAGTGCAGTATTTAGTGCCAATAGTCTAATGTGCATAGTATATCTAAGATGTTAATAAGGCTTATGGCCCACAAAAGTAAGTTTCTGTGGGTGAATCCACATGGCAAATTGAACAAGAAGACAGAGAGAGAGGAGGGTTGTCTGCCCTTCAGTACTGATCCTCCAACAAATACATGGTTTTGTAGGACTTATGCCTGAATCCTATGAAAAGGAAGTCAATATGCAGAAGTTTAAGATGCATAGAATGCCCCAGGCTGGATGTGGTAGCCTGTGTCTTCAATCCCAGTACTCAGGAGGCAGAGGCAGCTGGGACTCTGTATGTTCAAGGCCAGCCTGATCTACATGAAGAGTTTCAGACCAGCTAGGGAGACATATAGCAAGATCACATCAGAGAGAGAGAGAGAGAGAGAGAGAGAGAGAGAGAGAGAGAGAGAGACTCTTTCATGAGTTGCAGATAGAAATCCCAGGCATACCTGGAGAGGCTTAAAGGACTATTAAAATCCTGTGAGATCAGATGTCAGCAATGATCAGTTGCATGTTGATTTGTGTTGATACCATGGTGTCTGCCATTCATACTCCCAGACTGACAAAGCCTGGGAAACTCAGATTACAACTATTCTGAATTTATTCCCCCTCCCGTTCAGTGAAATATCTAATCTTATTATTTCCTCATGGGACCATCTATTTCCTACAATATAACATTAATGGATCCATACTGTTTCACTACATGATGGACAAGAATCTTCAAATCCACCCCCAGTGCTTTAATGGTAGTACTTTTAATTTTCAGCATTACAGACTACTTTATGATAAAATAATGAATCATCTTGTAGGAAAGTCTACTCACATTTATGATTATTTCTGGAAGGTAGATTTATACTTTTGGCTTTGCAGTATATTGCCAAACTACTTTGTCCACAAACTGATATTTTAACCATCCTTTAAAAAAAGTGAATATTTTTATCATCTATTTTTATGGGCTGAGAGATCTAGTAGATATATTAAGGATACACCTTGGGTATGTATGGTTCTTGTTTAGACAGCCATCTTTGAATTGAGGGGTGCTTGGAGTCTGAAGGGTGTGTTAATGGTCTCCCAACCCAGTCAGAGATAGAGTCACCTCTTCAACCTCCTACTTCACAAAACTTGTTTCTGCTTGAGGAACGAGGGGATTTCCTACATACATCATTTAATGAATAAGACTCTGCAATTATTTTCAATGTCTTATTGACTGGAACATGACTGACTAAACCTGTATCATCTAGATGCTGCAGGGTTTCATTTCTAGTGGGAAAATAACTCATGAGGACACCATGATAAGCCACTTAGGTAGTAAAAGACATTCTCTCTCTCCCCTGTCCAATTGTTTGCAGTATGTAACTCCATACTCCCATAGAAGAGGGGCATGGCACACGTTTGTGGTTCTGGCTCATTAAATGTTAGTGGAAATGACATACATGACTAAATATAATCTTAATCTTTAAAGATCAGTTTTAGGAGGCCGCATGGCTGTTTCCCCTGACAAAAGTAATCATGGAGCCACACTGAGATGGAGGCTCTAAAAGGTTTGGTTCCCAAAAGAATGAGATGAACAGAGAATTCCTGTCAACATACATGGGACTACAGTACAACAAAGCAGCCTGGATGTTCGTTAAGCCACTAGCATTTAGACACAGTGAGTTACAGTGGCAGAATCTATCCCATACAGTAAGGATCAATAACCTGGGGCTATTTGTATACATTGTCTAATCTTTTATACAGTTATAACTACATGTATAATCGTGTTTAGACACCACAACAGAGCACATATAATTGCTTTTAGTGTTTTGACACATTCAGGCACAATATGAACTAATGCATATTTACAAAATTATTTATATTTTACAAAACTATATGCACAAAACTAATCTTGGTAGTGATCTCTGGGAAGGCAAAGAGGAAAATGAGATCCTGTAAGAAAGATTACATGGGAGCTTTGACTGTATCAAATAAGCCAGCATTACTACGTTTTAAATCCAAACCAAGTAATGTCAAAATGCTGAAATTCTAGATAGCTAAATTATAGAGACTTTTGTGATTTTTTTCTATTGTACAGAATATAATCAGACTTTCCTTTGGGCCACCATTTCCAAAATCATGACATGGAGACTTATTATTATTTATGAAAGTTCAGCCTTAGCTTAGGCTTGTCCCACTAGCTCTTACAACTTAAAGTAACCTGCTTTTATTGATCTACATTTTACCATATGGCTTTTTACCTTTCTTTCATTCTGTATGTCTGACTCCCTCCATGTCTCGTTGGAGTCTCCTCTGCACCTTAATTATCTCCTCCTCTTCCTGTCTCTCCCCAGAAATCCTGCCTATACCTCCTGCCTAGCTATTGGCTGTTTAGCTTTTTTAGTTCACCAATCACAGCAAATACATTTTCACACAGTATTCAAACATCCCACAACAATAGAATCTAGTTGAAGTCCCTCCAAATACATTTTAAAGACAATGTTATTTTGGGACCAGAGAAATGGCTCAGTGGTTAAGAGTACGTGTTGTTCTTGCAGAGGACCCAGGTTCAGATCCCGGCACCCACATGGCAGCTTACAACTGTCTGTAATCCCAGTTCCAGAGGATCTGATGCCCTCTTTTAACCTCCATGGGTACCAAGCCTGTATGTGGTGTACAGACATGCATGCAGGAAAAGCACTATACACATAAAACTAAAAGTAAGTAAATCTTTTTAGAAGGAATGTTATTTAATGCCAATCAGAGCTTAAAGTGTTTTCTGAGTCTCATCAGTCAATATAAATCTCCATTAAACCAAGTGATTTCCAAACAGCTCTAGGCAGTTGAAATCTATCTGGATGAAAACGTAAAGGTGTTCGTGAGGCTCTTCAAGGAAGATAGATTCTAGGAAAGAAGTTCACGTTACCACAGTTTTGTCTGTCTTCATTCTGGTCTCTGAGGACATCAACAAGGACTTCCTGTCTCTAATTAGTTCTCTGCTGGAGAAAATTCACCTATTCACTGTAATAATGATGTCCACGTCTATGCAGTGAAGGTGAAGGCTAATTTAGTTTATATTGTACAGCTCCCAACTTTAATATCATTACCTGGGTTGCCTTTAGCAAGTCAATTAGCTTCTCTTTACTTGAGATTTTTCACCTGAAACTTAAAATACGAAGACAAATTGCTGTTATGTAGGATCAATATTGTCCTACTGATGTTTTAAACATCCAGTTTGAAAGTAGTATCAGACTTTCAAATGTGATATATATGATGGTACCTGTATCTGTAGATTGGAAGGAGCAGAGATGTCTGAAGGGAATTATTCATCTTACTAAAATGTTGGCAAGAGCACAGGCACACTTCCTCTGCTCATTCCTTCCCCATCCTCCTCTACATTACTTGTGAGGTTGCAGGCATTTGTAGAAACATGTACATCCCCCAAGAGTTGTATTGTGTTTTTACTCTCTTTGAAAGTGTAAGTTTCAGGAAGGAGACCTGACCTTTGAGGAAACCAGGAGGAGCTAGCGACACAGTGATGTTAGAAAAGCGGGGGACAGATTCCACACCCCATGTCTTTAATTCTGATGAAATTAACTGACTCCTTCCAAGTCTGTTTCTTCCTCTCATGGTCCCTTGGTGTCAGGACAAGAGCATCTTGTTAGTCCTCACTTCTCTTACCTTGTGAGAACTTATTTGAAATGGGACCTGGACCCCTGAGCATCCTGTTTCTAGAAACTCAAAGCTGAAGAGCAGATGGGCTTTCACTCACTTGGAAGGAGATCTGAAGACAAGGATGCTAATCTGTCTTTGACACTAGCCTGGGAACCTTGGTGCGTTGAAAAATAGGCAACTGAATATTGATTGCACTGAAAACACCACTCAAATGATGTTTACACAGAAAAATACAGGCAAGAACTATTTTGTCATTAATATTTGTCACTGTAATTTAAAAGTCACACAATTTTATTGTTCTGGTATCTAGTAAACTTTTGAAGCTTCTTCCCAAAACCATTTAAGCCCAGAAAGTTCATTTATTGGGGGATTAAACTACCCAGAAGCTGTCTCTTCTGTCAGTGTTTGAGGTTTGTGTGAGTTCCTGTGTGTGTGTGTTCCTGATGTGTGTGTGTGTGTGTGTGTGTGTGTGTGTGTGTGTGTGTGTGTATGTGCAGGTGCACACAGGCGTAAGTGTATAGTTGGCTTATGTTCATCTTTGTATCAGAACTGTTACTTTAAATTTATTCTTGTCAAGTATGTATTACTTAGCAAGAATGCTCAGGTACCTCACCTCATCAATTTTTCAAAAGCTCCCGTGATGCATTTCTATTTCTTCCTATTTAACAAAGTAATTGAAGTCTCAAAGGACAAACTCAGTTTTCTATCAGCAACAAATGATAGAGCCAGGACTTGAGGCCAGCAAGCCTCATAACGACTTAAGTGTTTCCGTTACACTGCAGATGAGGATAAGATTTTGATACTTCCCTGTAAGCCAAAACCAGCAAGGTTTTATTAAAAATTGGAGACAAAATTTGAATATGAATTAGGTATAAAACTCTAAAAGAGTCAAAATGTGAGCCTCAGCCACAAATAGTTAACACAGCTAAATCTAAGTAGCTGCAAGCACAGGTTAGAAAGGCGAGTAAGGAAGCATCCTTCTTCCAAAACCCAAGGCACTTCAGACAACGGAAGCATTGACAGCACTCGATGCCCAAAAGTGATATGGGGTTCCTTCTCTTTTGCCCTAGAGAAACATACCCAGAATCATCAAGTTCTGACTGAACATCATGTTCTTTATCCCCAGGATGTGATTTATCATTACCACCCAGCAGGCTAGGTTCAATCTGAGAAAAATGAATTGTAAAACACAGGCAATAAAAGCTGCAAGTACAATCAACTATCAAAATGGAAACAAAAAAGCCTGTCACATACATATGTGTCAAACCTTGACTGCATTCATTATGTAAAGGTTTTGAGTCCCCAGAATCACTTTCTAAGGAAGCTTGGCTCCATATAGAGTTCTGGCCTTAGCAGAAATACATTTGACATAGATTTGGCAGTGCGATTTATTCACAGTTTTAGAGATAATACTGTAAAATTGTCCTTGGAGGAATCTATTTGTATGTGGAGAAATTTGTCCAAAATGATCCTGTTACTATTAAGCATTCTGGAAAAATATACCTATTTTTCACAGCGAGCATGGGAGACCATAAACAGTACACACTGCTAATGTTCAGGCTCTTGAGATGCCGATTTGGGGGTCTTCCCTTAGGAGAATGCTCCTTTTATAGATTCTCAAGTGTGAATGTGTTCCTGAAAAGGCAAGATAAAGAAAGTAGGATGCAGAAAGGGGGTACAAAAGGGAACACAGGAATAACAATTTAGAACACAGGAAGACTCCTGATTCCTCTGCTACAATTTAAATGTTTTACCTGCTTGTTCTAAGTCCTGTGTCTTGACTCCCAAAAATATTGTTGACTACAAGGCACAGAAACAAAGCTGAGAAAGTCTATGCCTCCTGTTGAAATGAAGATTCTCTCTCCTACTCCATTGACTACAAGGCACAGAAACAAAGCTGAGAAAGTCTATGCCTCCTGTTGAAATGAAGGTTCTCTCTCCTACTCCGTATGACTTCTCTAGCTTTTGTCCACTCCAGCATTTGCTACTTTTGGCTTATTCTACTGTAACTAGATCAGTGAAAAGCTAAAGTCTATTGGTAAGAAATACCACAATGGAGCATCTTGGAATTTTAGAGATTTTGGATTTCTCTCTCATTAGAGAAATGTGCTAAAACTTTCACAGCCTAGACTCTAAAAATCATTATCTGTTTGCCAAGCCTTCAGTTTCAGAGCCTCTGGTCAGAGACAAAAGTCTGCTGGCACTGGGAGATTACAAAGGATTCATTCTGCATGCCCAGCATTCTAGGCCTTGGGTTCCAGAATGCCCTGCCTTGTCCACTTTACATCATGTATCTCAACCTACCCTGCTCTCCTTCAACGCTCTGCCTGTCCCTTTGGCCCATTCATTAACTTCTACACATGCTCTTGTAATCTATAAATACTGTCCTCTCATTTTTGTGCAGTTCCAGAACTACCCAGGGCAATGCTGCTCCTGACTTGTTACCTGCAAGAGACCTTTTATGCTGCTCGCTGCTTCATTAGGCAGCTCCCTCCAGCTTTTTCCAGGTGAGTCCAAAGCAAGTTCCTGCTTCACCAGGAAATTTGAATTGTAGATGTCGGTTAGTGTCTATTCTCCTCATCAACAGCTAGGAATAGACCAAACATACCCAGTCCAATGGCTCTGCTCATAGGAGCAACAAAGAAAATGCACGTAGGAGTTCTGTAATGGGCAGTAGGTGTCTTTCATCCTCTCCCTGTATCACACATGCATTTAATCAAGGCTAAGAAATCCTGGCTTTATACAGAGTTTTTTAAGATCAAAGTAACATAAGAATCCTGGGTACACACAAAACATTCAAAACAGGGCAAACACACTATGCCTTGGGGAAACTGCAGATATTGAAAGTTTTGTTGCATTAGTAAATACATTGATGGAAGAAAAATAATAGATAAAAATGTAGTACAAATACATATATGCAATTAACTTTCTCTCCCCCTTTCTTCCTCCTCTCTCTCTCTCTCTCTCTCTCTCTCTCTCTCTCTCTCTCTCTCTCTATCTCTATCTCTATCTCTCCATCTCCTTCTGTTAAACTCACAGGTAAGTTGAATTAAAAAAGGTACTAAAAATCTGAGTGGTACTCCATGAATGCAAGCCCCTGTGGACCCAGGTGGGGTAGACCAAGGGTTACAGTTCAGTCTCAGCCTTGGGATTTGGGCCTTAGTGTCCCCTGATGAAGGACGTGAGAACTTGTGTTAGAAGTGCAACTCTTGTGTAAAAGCCAATATTCCTGAAAAGTTGCTTTTCACTTCTGAGAAAGAAAGCACCACAGAATCTACTTGCTGGCACACAAAGAACACAGAGACAGAACACTCTGATTTGGGGGCTTAGGAAGTGAAGGCTCCAAATAATAAAAACCAAAGTGCAAGAGTAATATTCATTCAAAAATCCCCCTAAAGTATTACTGTCCAAACCTAGTACCCACGTGAATCCTAAAAGAATCTCTCCACTGTGAGCCACAGCAGCAGACACAACAAGTAAGAGGGCTAACCAGAGCCCATTATTCTGGGAGTATGTAAAATGCCTCGGGTACAGTTAAAGACAGACAAGAAAGCCAAGAAGGCAACAAAATAACACTATAAAGTCGGAAGATTTTTAAAGACATACACAGAATTTTTAGAAATTAATAGAAACAAAATGAGTAAAGCGGAAAAGTATATAAAGAAGTAGAAAGTTATAAGATACATCAAAAAGTTATTACAGGGAAAAGAAAATGGAACACCACTTAAATGTTCATGTCGTGTGACTTTTCTGGGGTGGGGGAACATAAACAAACATCTATGCACCCAGAGAGGGCATTAATGGCAGATGAAAGGAATTATTCTACTCCATTCTAACCTACTGAGCCAGGGACTTTACAGGGGTTGCTTACAAGAGCATGGGTGATGTGAAGGCAGCTTTATCACTGAAAAGCCCACTCATGCATGGTTGATGATTCATGAACACTATGTCCTTGAAGTTCTCTGCATGATCTATATCAGCTAGCAGGACAGTCTCCTCTCCCCAGAAATTATTTTGCTACTTTTATAATCTTGAGGAGGGACTTTGTGAGTCTTGTTAAGTTTCAAGAATTTCCTAAGCCTTTTAATTTTTGTTTCTTTCTTGAGTCTTATGAGCCTCCCTGCTCCCTCCACAACGGCACATTTCAATCAGGATAAAATAGCTATATATCATTCATATTGAAAATGTAAACCAAATCATAGTAGAAATTCACACTTAGAAACTGAAGCACACCTAGGGAAGTGGGGGAGGATATTGCAATCACCTGAAAAGAAAAAGTGGATCCCTTATTGTGAAGAGTAATCCTGGAGGAATTTGTAGCAGCAACAATAAAGTCAGGGAGTAAGAAGGGGTACAATAGTGGTGACTGTTCCAGCCCCGGAAACTTGATGCCAAGTAAAGTCACCATTCCTTAGTTATCACAATATGAAGCCAAATTCAGAGAAGGATCAAGAATCTTTATGATTTATGACTTTTGAAAAACCTGCACAGGATGAATTAAAGATTAAAACTATTTTGAGATGCCATTTCACCCAAGTCACAATGGGATCATCAGTGGATCAAATGACAACAAATAAGGGCATGGATATAGGGAAAGAGGAACCCTTATTCACTGTTGGTGGGAGCATCACTATGTAGTCAGTTTGGAAATCATTGTGGATGCTCCTCAAAAAGCTAGAAATGGAACTACTGTATGTTTAAGCTATACCTCTCCTGGCACATACCCAAAAGACTCTATAGCCTACTACAGAGATATTTGCTCATCCATGTTCATCACTGAGCAATACCTAGGAAATAGAAATAGTCTAGATTTCTACCAGCTGATGAATAGATAATTAAAATGTGGTACATACACACAATGTAATTTTATCAAGCTGTAAGGAAAAATAGAAATGATGGGTTTTGCAGGAAAATGGATGGAACTAGGAGAATATGCTGAGGTAACCCAGGCATAGAGAGATAAATACTACATGTTCTCTCTCATATTGGGATCCTTGCTTCAGTCTTCAGAGTTGTGTGTTTAACCCAGAGTACCTGTAGAAGCCATGCAACTAGAAAAGTGCCATTGGGGTAAAGAATGCCTTCGTGGAGGCAGATAGTAGAATATATGTGATGTGAAAGGAGGGAGGGTAATACTGCAGTGGAAAGGTCTAAGCAGGGATGGGGGATAGAAGGGGAGAAAGAGTTAACCCAAATGAAGTGTGTATGAAATAACCAAATGGAAACCTACTACTTTGTAATCCAATTAAAAAGTATAGGTGTAAAGAAAAGTGCTAGAAAGATAAATCATGGCTATCTAGTAATGCTGCTCCAGTACCAGATGCTTGATACCTCCTCAGGCATTGTTGATCTGGGAGGCCCACAGGCCCATAAAACAATACTCGTGTCACTTGTGTTGGTTGTTCACCAGAAAAGTTGATAAGACCATATTGCTGAAGTTATAACATACCCTGGATGCAAGATCTATAGAAATCAATCTAGAGCTGAGCTGAAAGCTTCCTTCCCACTGGAGCTTTCCTAACACCAGAAGTTGCTATACAGGCTGTCATAGGAGAAAAGGGTTAATGGTCTTACCTAGATGCGAATCCTACAAACGAATAACAACCTGGCAGGGAAGATGTTCTCACTGTTGCAACAATGGCATGACTGTTAGGAGAGTAACCAACTGATCTCTGATTGGATTTAAGGCTTACTCCACAGGAGAGAACTCACTAGAAACGCAGTCAAATCCCCATGGCTAAATAGAGAGGACTCACTACGGTTGTTTAGCTAAATTGACATAGCACCCAACTGCCTTCTAAATATTTATTTTTGTAGACATAGACAAATGCTATCCTCAGCCTTAACTAGAGGAATTGCTCTTTGCCTCAAAAAGCAATGTACCTTCAGAGAAGGAGAGTTAGTCTCTTTTCAGGATGAACCATTTGTTCAATACAACATGGTCAGCCTGAAACAATTCATACACGAAAAACAAAAATGGACTCATCAAGTTGTATTTATATATTTGCACACACATGCACATGTGTGTGTGTAACCATAATAATCATGGAAGAAGAGGCCTTCAATTTGAGGATGGGGGACAGCGAAGGAGTTGGAGGGAGGGAATGGAGGAGGAAAGGGAATTATGTTTTAATTAACATTGTATTAAAAATAAAATGTACACATGAATCATATTCTACATTGTAGGACTTTGGCCATATCTGCAGCATTTTACTTTCCTTGGAGGAAAGCAAAAACAAAAACAATAAAAACCCCAATAACGTTGAAGCAAATATGGCAAAATTATAAGATTAATTCTTTTTTTTAAAGGTTTATTTATTTATTATGTATACAGTATTCTGCTTGCATGTGTCCCTGCAGGCCAGAAGAGGGCACCAGATCCCATTACAAGTGGTTGTGAGCCACCATGTGGTTGCTGGGAATTGAACTCAGGACCTCTGGAAGAGCAGTCGGTGCTCTTAACCACTGAGCCATCTCTCCAGCCCCAAGATTAATTCTTGATAGTGGGCTTGAGCATTTATTTTCTTGTGTTTAATGTCTTTCCTAATTAAACACCAATATTCATTGATGCAACTGACATTTTAATCTAGTTATTTTGGGCTACATCTTCTAATACTCTTGTTGCTTTGCCTGGAAGAAATACAGGAAAATGATCCATTTTTTTTTTTAATGAACGAAATAGATGAGAACCATGCGAGCCACCTTGAGGTTCGTTTTCTTTCTCTTACTTTTCAACTAAGTTCTATTTTGCTTCCTCACTCAACTTCTTCTGAAGAGACATTAACGATATACCTTGAACACCATTACAAAATAAGAATGACAGTACAGCAAGAAAAAGAATAAACCATCTCTCCTCTCCCAGGGTTCCAGACTCATATTTATGTCAGCATCAAGGTGAGCTACAGAAGGATTAATTCATCTCTCTAGATTCTGCTTCACCAGCCAAGCTCATCATTCACACATTAGTTTCTTATTTAATAAATATTGTTTTCAAATTATTAACTCTCTATTTGTGACACCAAAATTTGACCCAATCTTGAGATTAAATAATTTCATAAAGTAATACATATCTTCAGCATGAAATTTGCTATTATATCTTGTTCATAGCTTTAAAAACATATACTTACCTCAACAAATATGAAACATGGGATGATGGAGTAACTGCGTTGAGTGTTGTTCCCTACAGCCATTTCTCAAACCATATGGTGAGTCTGCACTGTCTGAAACTGTCCAGGCTGAAATGAAAAAAGATTGTAAGGTGTAAGAATTGCATGTTGATAAGTCCCTTAGGTATGTACACAAAAATGCGAGCTACCCTCTAGACGGGCAGACCGAGTACAAACAAGGCAAAAACATTGATCTACAGCACAATTGAGCTAGGCTAGTAACCAAATGTATACCAGCTATGAACAGTCATAGAGAAAAATTGACCAGGTAAGGAATTTTTCACATATAGAACCATAACAAACAACGTTCTTACTGGGGCACTGCACTGTAAGACCAAGTAGACTGCTGTCATTCCACAAAGCACAGTTTCTGATAGAAAACACTTCTTATTATCATCCTGGAGGAATTCTCTATCTGTATCTAATTCTGGTTTACAACCTTGTTTGGTCTGTTTGTTTGCCTCTGCCCTTTCCTCTCCTCTTGGGGCCAACATCTACTACAGACACAAATCTTTCCCTTCTTTCCTGAATTGTAATTACTTGCCCTTGCTCTCCTGTCTACACAGCCATCAGCCAACTACTTTGGGTTAATACATTACTGATTTATCTTTCTTTGCACCCCTGACCTGTGTATATGACCCCAACATGAAACATCAAAGCAATAATCCATTCTCCACACTTACAAGAATAGAGTAGCTAGACAATAGCAGATTACTCCTAAATATTTTATTAGGTCATCTCTGTCCTGCTCAGAACTAAAAATATTCTTCTATTAGGAGAGTAGGTTAATTTGGGTTTTTCTTAATAGCATGTATGAAACTGAGATTTTAGACTTTGATGAGACTTTTCAGAAAAAAAGGTTTCCATGACATGCTTTATTCTTTGTCCAAAATAATGCTGCACGTAGGTCATGAATGCCATTACCGGCTGCTCATTGCTTCTCACTCTGTTTCTGTGTCATTATGGCCAATAGTTCTTGGAGTACATGGGAACTCTAGGGCTATTGAATAGCCAACTGCACCTGTTAATGTCTTTATTTAGCTAATTTCTCTTTATTGAGTTCTCCCATACCTTACCTGTTTACAAAGTAAAACTTTTAAATAGATTTTCTTCTCATTTTAAGATGCCACATTCTCAATTGTTAATTAAATTTTCTCTGATCATACATTATTTATATTCTTTGCAATCTCTATTTATCACAATGTACAATTTTAAGTTTTGAGCAACTTTTAAAAATTAAATGCTATGAAATAATATCCATAATATACCTATTACTTTATCATTCAACTTTGGGTTTTAGGAATAACTAATAGTGTCTTTATTAGTAAAGAGACACACATACATGTTTTACAGATTGATTTAATAGGTCTTACTTTATTCAATTTTATGTTCTTCAAATATCATAAAATAACTCATCATTCTTCGTTTTAAGAGGTCCCATTTATTAATTGTTTCTCTCAATGTCTGTGCTACTGGTGTTATATTTAGGAAGGGATCTCCAGTGCCAATGTGTTCAAGACTACTTCCTACTTTCTCTTCTATCAGGTTCAGAGTAACTGGATTTATATTGAGGTCTTTGATCCACTTGGACTTAAGTTGTTTTTTTTTTTTTTTTTTTTGTTTTTTGTGTCAGGGTTTTTTTTGTGTAGCTTTGCACCTTTTCTGGAACTCGCTTGGGAGACCAGGCTGGCCTTGAACTCACAGAGATCCGCCTGCCTCTGCCTCCCGAGTGCTGGGGTTAAAGGCATGCGCCACCACCGCCCGGCTTTGGACTTAAGTTTTGTGCATGGTGACAGATATGGATCTATTTGCAGCCTTCTCCATGTTGACATCCAGTTATGCCAGCACCATTTGTTGAAGATGCTTTCTTTTTCCATTGTACAGTTTTGGCTTCTTTGTCAAAAATTATATGTTCATAGGTGTGCAGATTAATGTCAGAGTCTTCAATTTGATTCCATTGGTCCACATGTTGGTTTTCATGCCAGTACCAAGCTGTTTTTATTACTGTAGCTCTATAGTAGAACTTGAGGTCAGGGATCGTGATGCCTCCAGAGGTTGTTTTATTGTACAGGATTCTTTTGGCTATCCTGGGTTTTTTGTTTTTCCATATGAAGTTGAGTATTATTCTTTCCAGGTCTGTGAAGAATTGTGTTGGTATTTTGATGGGGATTGCATTGAATATGTAGATTACTTTTGGTAAAATTGCCATTTCTACTAGGTTAATCCTGCCTATCCATGAGCATGGGAGATATTTCCATTTTCAGACATCTTCAATTCCTTTTTTCAGAGACTTAAAGTTCTTGTCACACAGGTCCTTCACTTGCTTAGTTAGAGTTACCCCATGGTATTTTATATCAT
Organism: Peromyscus aztecus; assembly: GCA_902168405.1. Taxonomy (NCBI): domain Eukaryota; kingdom Metazoa; phylum Chordata; class Mammalia; order Rodentia; family Cricetidae; genus Peromyscus; species Peromyscus aztecus. The sequence continues at coordinate 19,433 of CABHPQ010154803.1, read as the reverse complement.
TTGTGGCTATTGTAATCTCTGATTATAATAATATTATAATATTATAATAATATTGTATAATAATATTGTAATATAATATAATAATATTATTATAATATTGTATCTCTGATTTCCTTCTCAGCCTGTTTGTCAATTGTATATAGGAGGGCTACTGATTTTTTTGAGTTAATCTTGTATCCTGCTACATTGCTGAACGTGTTTATAAGCTGCATGAGTTCCTTGGTCAAAATTTTGGGGTCACTCATGTAATCTATCATGTCATCTGCAAATAGGGAAAGCTTGACTTCTTCCTTTCCCATTTGTATCCCCTTGATCTCCTTATGTTGTCATATTGCTCTAGCTAGAACTTCAAATACTATATTGAACAAGTATGGGGAGAGTGGACAGCCTTGCCTTGTTCCTGATTTTAGTGGAATCGCTTTGAGTTTCTCTCCATTTAATTTGATATTGGCTGTTGGCTTGCTGTAAATTGCCTTTATTATGTTTAGGTATGTTCCCTGTATTCCTGATTTCTCCAAGATCTTTATCATGAAGGGGTGTTGGGTTTTGTCAAATGCCTTTTCTGCATCTAGTGAGATGATCATGTGGTTTTTTTTTTTTCTTTGAGTTTGTTTATATGGTGTATTGCATTGATGGACTTTCGTATGTTGAACCACCCTTGCATCCCTGGGATGAAGCCTACTTGATCATGGTGGATAATTGTTTTGATGTGTTCTTGGAGTTTGTTTGCCAGTATTTTATTGAGTATTTTTGCATCAATGTTCATGAGGGAGATCGGTCTGCAGTTCTCTTTCTTTGTTGCATCTTTGTTTGGCTTAGGAATCAGGGTAATTGTAGCTTCATAGAAGGAGTTTGGTAATGTTCCTTCTGTTTCTATTGTGTGGAACAATTTAAAGAGTATTGGTATTAACTCTTCTTTGAAGATCTGGTAGAATTCTGCACTGAAACCATCTGGTCTTGGGCTTTTGTTGGTTGGGAGACTTTTAATGACTAATTCTATTTCCTTAGGTGTTATTGAACTATTTAAATAGTTTATCTAGTTTTGATTTAACTTAAGTATGTGGTACCTATCCAGAAAATTATCCATTTCTTTTAGATTTTCCAGTTTTGTGGAGTAGAGATTTTTGAAGTATGACCTGATGATTTTCTGGATTTCCTCATTGTCTGTTGTTATGTCTCCCTTTTCATTTCTGATTTTGTTAATTTGGATGCTCTCTCTCTCTCTCTCTCTCTCTCTCTCTCTCTCTCTCTCTCTCTGCCCTTTGGTTAGTTTAGATAAGGGCTTGTCTATCTTGATTTTCTCAAAAACCAACTCTTTGTTTCATTAATTTTTTTGTATTGTTCTCTTTGTTTCTATTTTATTGATTTAAGCTCTCAATTTGATTATTTCCTGGAGTCTATTCTTCCTGGGTGACTTTGCTTCTTCTTGTTCTAGAGCTTTCAGGTGTGCAGTTAAGTCACTAGTGTGAGATTTCTCCAACTTCTTTATGTGGGCATTGAGTGCTATGAATTTCCCTCTTAGCACTGCTTTCATAGTGTCCCATAGGTTAGGGTATGTGGTATATTCATTTTCATTGATCTCTAGGAAGTTTTTAATTTCTTTCTTTATTTCTTCCTTAACCCATTGGTGATTCAGTTGAACATTATTCAGTTTCCATGAGATTGTAGGCTTTCTGTAGTTTTTGTTGTTGTTGAAATCTAACTTTAAACCATGGTGGTCTGATAGAATGCAGGAGGTTATTCCAATTGTTTTGTATCTGTTGAGATTTGCTTTGTGGCCAAGTATGTGGTTGATTTTAGACAAGGTTCCATGGGGTGCTGAGAAGAAGGTATATTCTTTTTTGTTAGGATGGAATGTTCTGTAGATATCGATTAAGTTCATTTGAGTCATAACATCAGTTAAGTCCTTTATTTCTCTGTTAAGTTTTGATCTGGCAGATCTGTCCAGTGGTGAGAGTGGGGTGTTGAAGTCTCCCACTATTAATGTGTGGGGTTTTATATGTGATGTAAGCTTTAGTAATGTTTCTTTTACATATGTGGGTTCCCTTGTGTTTGGGGCATAAATGTTCAGAATTGATACTTCATCTTGGTGGATCTTTTCTGTGATGAGCATGTAATGCCCTTCTTGATCTCTTTTGATTGATTTTAGTTTGAAGTCATCATTCTTTATGATTCAGATGTGCCTTGCTGTTAGCACTGTCTAAATACAATGCAATAAATATAAAAAGTTAAAAACTGATCATGTCCAAGTAATAAGGGCTACCAGGGAAAGCAAAGGCATGGATACATAGTATTTTAAGTGATTTTTTGCATAGAATTAGTAAATAGCAACAAAATAGAGAACTGAGATACTGTCTTCCAATGTAATTATGTACTTTTATATTTGCACCATGAATATATCAATATTCTCATTTCTACACATCCTCAATATAACATTTTTATGGTTTACCTTTTTAATTATAACCATTCTAGTATATATGAAATAATATCTCACTGTGGTTTGAAACTTGCATTTTTCTGATAACAAGTAACTCTGATCATTTTTCTATATGTGTACCAGGCATTATTACATTTGCTTTTGTGAAATGTCTATTCAAATCTTGCAGCTTTTGTGATTGGCTTGTTCACTGTATTATTTTCAGGGTACATTTTCTCTTTGTATATTCTGGACACATGTCATTTATCAAATACATGTTTCATAATTATTTTCTTCCAGATTCTTGCTTGCCTTTTAGTTTCTAATGGTATATTTTATATGCACATTTTGCTAATATAACAATTTTAATTAGAGGTTTAATTTCAAAGGCCATTAAATACAGAAATTTATTACCCTATTATACTCTTCCAGATTTTCAACCGCATCTTAAAAATGTAAAAGATATAAATCAATGTTGAGATGAAAATAAGTATTAGGAATTTTCAGAAAAGACTAACAACTTAAATGAAGTATGGTAAGTAAATAATTTATAGAATAAATTTATATCACCAATGAACAAATGAAAGTATACACAAATTTATTTATTAGTTCAGGTTACAAAAACAAAAACAAGTAACACATAAATACTTCACGTCTCTGAGAGTGGAAAAGAGAAGCAAGTCTCATGGCCACAAGTCTTAAGTCTAATGGAGCAGTGGATGCCAATCACACAGCTGGTCAAAGTGACTTTTGAAGAGCACATCAGTGGTATTCAAGTAAAATGTACCCAGTGTTTCACCACAGGACAAAACCTCAGAAAAGCCTCCCAACTCCAAACCCAGTGCATTTCTATTACCCTAGCCATGAGCGATCTGCAATACAAGCAAGAAAACAATTCCATTCACAATAAAATCCTTACAGTTAGGAATGAGTGCAACTAAGGAGGGGAAATGTCTGCATGCTAAAAAATGACAAAACACTCATAAAAGAAATTGAAGAAGATGCCCACGAAGGAAAAGGCATCCCATGTTCATTCAAAGATTCAATATGGTTAAAATGTCCAAACTACCCAAAATAGTCTTCAGATTTAAGCCAATTTCTATCAAAATTTCAAAGGCATTTTCCATTTTCTGTTTCAAAAAGCAATCCTGAAATCTTAAAGGACCATAAAGAAAGACAAGGCAAAAGAAGTCTGAGGAAAAAGGTAAATTTGGAGGCATAACACTTCCTGCTTTCAAAATACATTTCAGAGGTAGAGTAACTGAAGCAATTTTTACGTAGACACTTTGTACTTTTTCACTTATTCTAGCATATTCAAAATCATTCCTTGAAACATTTATATGATGGCCACTTTCCAGTCTTTTCAGATAACCATGGTGAGATTCCTATATATTGACTGTTGTTTCTCATTCAGTTTGAAAGAGTCTCCATTCTCATTACTAAGAGCTGTTTCTTACTGAAGCCTGGGTTATTCTAAGGTTCAGGGCTTTATTAAGTCCTATGTTTTATTATACCTCTTCTGATACTGCTCCAGTGGGTGGAAGAAGGATGTCACCTATACTGCCATCTGAAAAGGAAGTGCAGGCTCATGGTGGGGGAAGGTTTATGAAGTCAGGCTATCCACTAGAATCACTGAAAGCTGACTCCACAATACCCAGCAATAACAACAGCCCCTTCGAACTAGGCATCATCTGAGACCCTCTGAACAACAAGAGGAAAATTTTTAGTGTATAATATATTCAGGTTTATATCAAATTAATCATAAAATACAATTTTTTTCTTTTCATGAAGAAAGACTTTTCAAGATGCAAAGTGACTTTGGGCTCTTATAATAATAATGATAATGCATCCTCAGTTGGAATAAATGTGAAAAAAGATTTGTTAAATGAGATGGTTGTTCTGATTGACTGAAAGAAGGTGGACATTCTCCTATCAGGCAGGAGGAGGAAAGCACTCTAGCAAAGCTTCTAGAGCTATGAATTCACTCAGCTTCTTTGTGAAAGCTTAAGAATAATAACAGGCCCAATAGAGGAAATTCAAGAAGGAGACATGGATGTTGACACCAGACTCAACTCATGTGCCTGCTGCTCATTATGACAAACTCTCAACACTAGAATACCTCAAGGCTACAAACTCACAATTGGGTATTTCCATATCAAATGGAAACATAATAGAAAAGGAGGAGATTAACATTGACAGGCAGCACCCTATCTTGTTAATTAGCTCAGATGAGGCATTCATCTCTAAGTAAGTATTACTATATTACAAGGCATATTTCAATGGATTCTCAATTCAGTGTCCTCTAATGTGTTGTTTCCTACCGAAATGTTTTTATAATTTCCTCTTAGTCGTGGTAAGTATACCAATTTGTTGTAAACTTAAGACAACTAAAACCAACTACAGATGATCAAGTACCCATGTCAGTGATACTGAACGTGAATGAAGACATTCTTGAAGATAGTAAGATGGGAATAAAGATCTTCATTTACAAGCTGTTTGAATTTATATAAGCTGGCCAGTCTGGGGAGTTCTTGGGAACAGAAATGGCCTTGGGAATGAGTGTCCATAAGGTAGCAATTTTGTGTCCAACTTTGATGTGAGTTAAATTGTTCTTAGCAGTCCTGCACCTCTCATTTTAGGGAAATATGATCACCTTCCTCAATGTATAGAATATACATTAATCTAATTTTGCTAAGAAGACCATGATGGTTCTTTTCAAAATGCTAACAAGAAAGCTACCAAAAGTGTTACCTTTCTGAGTAAACCCAACAGTCTCTACTTTGAACCCACATTGATTTAAGAGTGTTTCTCAGTCCTATCACGGTTGACTTTCTTCTAGTCTAGAGAGTAATAAGGGGCTATCCTGAACATTTCTGGGTGCTTAGCCCTGTACACAAGATACCAAAAAAGGCAGGCATCCTCTCACCCAAGGTGTGATGATCAAAACTATTCCCAGACATTGCCAAATGTCCCCTTTAAGTGGGGACATTGTTTTCAATGTATGGCAACAAAATCTATGGCCCATGTCATATCAACAGCATTTTCTGATTTATTACAGTATTTTGCATGGTGTTTCTAGAAGCTTTTCAAATTTAGGTTAAAATTAAAAACAAAGTGATACTGTGGCTAGTATTGTAAGGGGGGAGGAAACTAGAGCTTGTATCACTATGATATCAAACAGAGTTCTCCCTGGTGGAGAACTCCTACTTTAGAATTGAAAGTACAGGCACAGGGCATTGGAGCTGCTTTGTCTGTTTGGAATAAAGTCCGCAATTTGGGCCACAGGAAGGAACTAGATTTGCCTACTGCCTAACAAAGGGGAAACTGGAACTTGACATGGTGCTTTATTGGCATGAGAGCTTCCAATGCTCAAATGCCAGATGGGGATGAACACAAAGCTACTATAATCTATAGTTACAAGCATCCTGAGTTTAAAGAGAAAGCAAGGGGTTTCTATCCTTTAGGTACTTCAGTCCAAATTCCTAGTGTTTCTTAAAGGGCCCATGAAAATACCTTTAAAAAATTTAAAGGCAGAAAAAACACCCCCAAACCATTATAATGTATGGAATGAGATGTCCAAAATGTAAAAATTGGGCAAGCTCACTAACTATTAAGTTTAGTGTTCATTAAAAAATTAATAAGTATGAAAATTAATTATAGGTCAGATTTTCTTAATTCCATAAATTCCCTTTCAAATAGACTATAAGTAATTGTAAATTAAACTACTGACTCCTAAAAATAATTTAAATTTTTTTCATTTTACTTTGCCCCCAAATAAACATGCACTTTTTTTTTATACAGGTTCCACTTAATATGTTTGTTATTATAGAAATGGGCTCAAAAAGTGACCACAGAAAACAATCTTAAGGACCTTAAAATATCTTGGAGGGATTGTGCTTTCATCAATGTCAAAGAATCTGAAACCTGATTTGTTGCTTCAAACAAATAAACAAACAAAAATACAGACAGTTCTCCCTTCCTCCCTCTCTCTCGCCTTCCCTCCCTCCCCCCCCACCCCCTGTCTTCCTCCCTTTTTGCTTCCCTCTCCACACCAGTTGCCCTTTTCTACTTCCCTGGGTTCTACAGGCACTACAAATTAAACACATATATCCAAAGATTCAATGCTAAGATCCACATGAGTGAGAGCATGAACCATTTGTCTTTTTCAGTCTGGGTTAACCTCAATCAGTATAATATTTCTGAGATCCAATCATTTTCCTGCAATTTTTATAATTCCATGCTGCTTTACAACCAAATAAGATTCCATTGTGTAAAAGTACCACATTCTCATTATCTATCCATCAGTTGAGGGACATCTAGGCTGTATGAAATTCTCAAATAATTAATAAAAATATAAAAAAACACAGATGAGAATAAAAGGGGCGATGGCTTTGAAGACATTATTTAGACGAGACAAAGAATAACAGTAATCCACAGATGGAGCAAACAGAGGTGACTTCTGGCTTACTGCCTAGAAAGAGTCAGGAGACCCCTGTGTGGTTAAGGGAGTGCAGACAAGTGGCAGGTATTCTTCTAGGTCTGGGTGGGGCTAGAATGTGGGGAGGCTGAAGTAACCAGGGTTCTACAGGCTGGGCTCCAGAGAAAATGATGTGCAGAGAACATGTGATTCTTCAAGGCTTTAGCAGACTATCAATAAGCATGTGCACAAGAGGAAGCTACTCAAGACCCAATTAAACCACTACAAAGGATCAGCACAAATGACTCTCAGAGCTCACACACAGCCAAGCCTTCATACCAAAGTAAGAAGAAAAGCTTCCCAGTTCTCAAGCTGTCTGCAAGAGTGCATGATTACCAGGTGAATTAACTCCAGTACAAGAACATTTCTCACCCAGAAGCCACAAATGGTGGTGGGTAGTAATCTATACAGCATGCATTTTGTTGTTGTTCTTTAGTTTTTCTAATTCACAATAAATATATAGAGAGACTCCTTTGATTTATCATGTCCTTGCTAGCATTTGGGCAACTGAATGACTTTTTATTGTCATACCTCCTTGTCAAAACAAATGTGTGTGGCAGTAAGAACCCATGGCCCAGGTCTTAATAACAGCATTTTCTGAAATATTCTACAACATTTAACCTGGTGCTTCTAGAAGATTCCAAAAGTTAGGGTATTTTAAGATCAAAGTAAGATTTGGCTAGCATTAATTAGGTAAAAATCAGAGCTTATTGCTATATGATGTCAAATCTTAATTGGAGAGAAGGGGGAGGCTTGAGTAAAAGGCAGAACATGAAAAGGTAAGAAAAAATAACTTTTAAAAGGAACCATTTTATTTTATCCTTCAGTTCCCAGGGTGAGCCATAATCCCCAGATGCAGTTCATCCTGAACACATGTTAAAGATGCATTAACTGCCTGGGTGGCATGAGCTGCCACTCCCTGTTCTGGATCATCTCTATTCAGTACATGATCTCCAACCAAGATCACAGTTTGCATTTAATTCCCCAAAGCTGGAAAAACCCCGCCGTGTTTTCAAAGCAACAAAGCCATTTAGGGATAGGAACACATGAAATGGAAGTGTAGGTGAATGTAAAATAGACTTCACCAATTGATCATGTGGGATTTAGAACACACTACTTAAACTTTTGACAGAAACACTTGGTTCAGTTTTAGAGATGTTTTTCAAAGCTTGTTGAGCACTACAGTGTGCAGACCCACGTACAAAGGGAGGTGACAATGACACACTCTTTTCTCCAGTCTTTTCCTTGCCATTTCTCACAGTTAGACCCATGCCCACCCCTTGAAATAGCTCAAATCAAGGCAGAAAGAAACAAAGGAATGTTTGTTTCTCATAGCTTAGAGAAACTGAATTGGATCATCTCTTTAGAAAGTAACTAGATTCAGAGTCCTGTGAGGTTTTCAGGGTCCTCACAGGCTTTTTGATGAGTTTTCAGACCAAGGGAAAATTCTAGGATCCTTCAGGATACCATCGTTCAATGGAACCAGTTGTCAGCCTTGTCCATATTGCTTAAATATGAATCGTTTCATAGTGCCTCAGTCTCTCTGAAACTGGATTCCTCCCTAGTGAGTAGAGTCCAGGTGTTCTATTTACCTTGTTGAGTCCTTTGACTTACCAGCATGTCTGGTTCATCTTTTAGTCCTATGTCCTAATCAATATCTAGACAGCCTACAAGGTAACCCTTGTCCCTTGCCAACACAGTATTTATTAACATTAAGTGACATCTAAGGTCCACACTTCTAGGAAGGATGAGAAAGCATGAGAATGCCCAGGTGGCTGAGAAGAGAAGAGGGACCCACCTTCTGCTTCTCCTCCACAACTGCTAAGTAGGAAAACAAGCCTCAGACAGAGGGGTATTGCTTCTAATTTCTTTTTCAAATTACCGATTTTGTTTATCTGTAACTTCCCATTAGGAAAACAACAGCTGCAGAACATAGAAATGCACAAAGAGGTTTTCTTAATTATAAAGTGGTGAGTTCACATTTCCTTCAATCAAACTAGATTCCAGGAGGAAATGAGTTTTGATGCTCTGTTAAACTGAAACCCTGAAGCACTAGAGCCAGGGACGTGGGGACCACACACACACTGAGTCCCTTGCCCACACACTCCTGGAAGAACTGAGATACTGTGAAAGTCACAGGAGAAGTCGTGCTTAGCATAGCATGGAGAGAAAAGAGGTAGATAACATGTTGCCACTGATCTTAGCTGAACAGCAATGAATCTGATTCTAAAGTATGCTGAAGTTATTTGTGTCCCATTGCCTCTTTCTCTGGCTATAAAATTTCAAATATGAAAATCTCATTGTAGTTCTCAATAACAAAATTTGTAACTGTTGCCATTACAATCTATATTGTAAAAATGACTGTCTTAAGTTAAAAATATTATATGGTGTTCTCTCATATCTTTCACATAAAACTCTCCACTGGTAAGCTTAAATATGAACTTGTATTACATTTAAAGTCTGTTCCAAATAGACCATGCCATGCTAAGACTCTGGGGCATCCCTCTTGTCCTCTATTTAAACCTAACCCTCTTATTAGGACCCTGAAGATGCATTAGGAAATCACTGGGCTTCTTTATTTGTTGTTCTTCTAAATAAGAACACATTTTAAAAACAAAACAAAAACTCTTTTCTTTGTTTTTCCCTGTTATTTCTCTCTTTAAGTGACCTGAGAAGTGGCCAAGCCTGGCTTATTAAAACTGCCAGAGCCCAGGGCCTGACCCTAAAATCTCCCCCAACAATATCTAGGGCCACATTGGTTCCCAAAGATCTAAGATACAGGAGCTATTAAGTATTAAAAGGGAAAACAATAATAAGATAAGCCCAGGGTGAGAAATTTCTGGAAAGCTAGGCACTGTCCCCAAAGACTAGAACCTAAGATGCTGTGTAGAGGCGGTCCTTTTGGATGCTGCAGCTCCAGAATATTAGACAACCCTTTATGGTCTTGCCTGCAGGGATGTATGCTACAAACTGTTTCGAGCAGTGGGGAGGCTGTGAAACTGTTGTTCCGTCAAGCAAGGCTGCATTTTCCAATTTAAAGCTAAGCTGCCTAGGAGCCAAGCTGTTTGTTTTTTAGAAGGGAATACAGGAGGTAAAAGTTTGTGTATGTCTGTGTGTATCAGAAGGGTAAGACCGAGAGATGCTGCCTTCCATGAGCTGAGACACCAAATCTATCCAGTTTACTCTGGGGAACAGAGTGGCTATGTGTTTGTGAGATACTCTGCCACCCCTAGAAAGTCATTGCCAGAAATCCCTGAACCCCCACGACAGGGTAATTCATCAGCCCTGATAGACCCTGTTAAATTCTGACAAGGACCAGGAAAAAGAATTGAGAGGAATTCCTTTCATCACAGGAAATTTGGGAGGATTCAAATAAAACTCTGTGGTGAGTCATGGTTTCTCCACATGGGTGCATAATCAGTGTGTGTTCTGCTACTGAACCAGCCTGGGAAGTTTGAATGAGCATAACAAATGGTAATTTTGTTCATTAGTCTCCTTGACAAGCATTGAGTACCTGACATTCCATGCCAAGATTACATACAGCCTTACAGTTTTAAATTTAATATTTAACATGTTCATATTTGTTATGTTAATTTAATCTGGTAAAGAGATATTCTGAACATTCTTTTTAATATTGCAAACTGCTACCCTTACCCAGCATTCCAGTTCTTCTGCTCCCTCATCATCTTCCATCTTTTTATCTATGCTGTTCATCAGTTGACACATTATAGTTTATAGGGTATATTTATTGTCTTTCTCACTGCCTGCTTTGCTCAGCAGTTACACAACTCATCCCAAGTAGTCCTTGGAAAGATGACATTAAACTCATAATTACAAATAGGCTCCAAACAATATCTCTTCCAGACCTGTAATGAGGTATAACTTAAGGGCTCAAGCAAATCTCATTGGTAAAATGATCTTTGGATGCACAGGGGCATCCAAAATTGGGGAATGAATGGCAGGGAATTGGGGGCAGGGAATGAAATGTATTCCTTGTCGGGAGTTCCTGAAATGAGATAATACAGGACAGTAGGGCTGTAATATAGAAAGCATAGCGACTGGGGACATAAGAACAGTCTGAAGCAAGAGATGCATTGCCCAAATGATTCTGGGTTAACACCATGCTATAAAGTTTGAAATTGCTTCTAAGAAAGGTAGTGATTCGTGGAAAAAATTAAGAAAGAAACTCCCACAGTCTGACTTGCTTTGGAAGATAGCACAGGTGGCAGAGAGCGTTTAGGAGAGTAAGACAGGAATGTGCAGCTTTCTGCATCTATTCCCATTAAACTACCTCCAGCCTTCACTTAGATCTGCCTTGGGAATCCCAGGCATTTCCTTGAGGCTTCCATCTGGTTCAGAATCAGACACTGCTTTAAACAGGTTTGTCCTGAAATCACTGCACAATCCCCACCTCCAGTGTGTGTGTGTGTGTGTGTGTGTGTGTGTGTGTGTGTGTGTGTGTGTGTATGTGTGTGTGTGTGTGTGTGTGTGTAGAAGGTGCACATGTTTGTACATGTGTATGTACATGGCTGTGCTTGCATGTAGAGGCCAGAGGTCAATCTTGGGTGTGACTCATCAGCTGCTGTCCATCTTAGTCTTTGATGCAGGGTCCTCATTAGCCTGGAACTCACCAAGTAGGCTAAGTCTGCACGTCCTGAGGATCTGCCTGTCTCCCTCTCTCCAGCACAAGGATTATAAGTGGATGTCACCTTGCCTAGCTTCTTTAATGTAGGGTTTTCAGTATTAAACTCAACTCCTCATTCTTGCCAAGCAGGCACTTTACCAACTGAGCTACCTCCCCAGACTCCAGAACACTCACTTTTGAAAAAAGAAAAAAGTAGTGTGCCTGTGCCTGGTGAGATGGCTTAGCTGGTAAAGGCACTTGCTGACAAACCTGAAGACCTGAGTTCAATCCCCAGACCCAGGAAATAGTAGGAAAGAATAAATACTCAAAGCCTGTTTTGTAAGCACCACTCATGAAGTGTGGTGTGTGTGTACATGCACACAAGCATGTACACATAAATAAATAAATAAATAAATAAATAAATAAATAAATAAAGAATGAATGAATGAATAAAGAAAGAAAGAAAGAAAGAAAGAAAGAAAGAAAGAAAGAAAGAAAGAAAGAAAGAAAGAAAGAAAGAAAGAAAGAAAGAGAATGTAATAAGAATACTGTGCTTAAGGAAAAACCACACACTCCAGTCAGGGAAGCAGGTATGCTAACTGCAGATTTTCACTTCTTCCTCCTCTCCTCCAAATCCAATCTCCCAGTCTTACCCCAGCTCTGTAACAGATTATATGCTCCACCCAATTCCTACCCCATCTCCAGTAGATTACACAGAGCTTTCCTTTCAAGCCCCCCGCCAACCCAACTTATCACTCTATCTCATTCCCATCTCCAGCAGACATTCCTTGGGAACTCATTAGACACGCCTGCCAGAGAAGCAAGGAGGCCAGTAAATCAGGCAAGCTTCAGATCTTGACTCTCCTCTCCTACAAATCCAACCCCCCAGTCTCACCCCAGCAGTGTACCTGACTACCTTTTGTGGCCTCTCCTCATTCTCTGGCCCCATTCCCAGGGAACTAAGCAGATCCTGGTATATCATTCTATTCTCCTCCCTTCTGTGAACCAACTCAGGCACCACTGACCAGCACATTTCCATTCCCAAGTGTCAACTCCTGATACCTAGAAACACGTTTATCCAGAAACCTAGGGTTCACACGTGGCAGGATCCCAGAAGAATTCTCTACAGGCAACACAAAGCCACCACACTCTACTAAGAAACAGAGAGAGCAATAGAAAACAAAGAACAAAACAGATCAAACAAAGATAAGACCGCATATTAGAACATATAATTACAATAATCCCAAATCGATGGATAGCATCATAAAAACAATCAATAAAATAGAGGAAATCACACATAAAAGGAGTAGACCATAAGAAATTATAAAACTCAGGAATGAAATCAATAAAATATAAACAAACAAAAAAGAACAATGCAACAGAACAATGAAACAAAGAGTTGGGTTTTTTTTTTTTGAGAAAATCAATAAGATTGACAAACCCTTTTCCAAATTAACTAAAAGGCAGAGAGAGAATATACAAATTAACAAGTTAGAAATGAAAAGGGGGACATACAACAGACACAGAGGTAACTCAGAGAATCATAAGGACATACTTTAAAACCTGTACTCCACCAAATTAGAAAAACTAAAAGAAACAGATAATTTTAGCTATATATACCACCTACCAAAGTTAAATCAAGTTCAGGTAAGCAAATTAAACAAATTAAACCCTAGTGAAATAGAGCAGTCATTAAAAATCTCCCAACCAAAAAATGTCCAGAAAATTTTAGTTCAGAATTCTACCAGGCTTTCAAAGAAGAGTAAATGTCAATACTCCTCAAACTATTCCATAAAATAGAAACAGAAGGAACATTGCCCAATTCATTTTATGAAGCCACAGTTACCTTGATACACAAAATACATAATAACCAATTTCTCATAAACATAATGCAAAAATACTCAATAAAATACTTGCATACAAAATCCAAGAACACATCAAAAACTCATCCATTATAACCAATTAGGCTTCATCCCAGAGATAAAGGGATGGTTCAACATATGTATATCAATAACTGTAATCCATCATATAAGTAAACTGAAAGACCAAAATCACATGATCATCTCATGAGATGAAGAAGAAGCCTTTGCCAAAAATCCAACACCCCTTCATGCTAAAAGTCCTGGAGAGATTAGAAATAGTCTTCCTATCAGAGAAACCACACCTTTCACAATAGCCTCAAATAATATAAAATATCCTGGGATAACTATAACCAAACAAGTGAAAGATTTCTATGGTAAAAACTTTAAGACATTGAAGAAAGAAATTGAAGAAGATAGCAGAAAATGGAAAGATCTCCCATGCTCATGGATAGGTGATAGGATTAATATAGTAAAAATGGCCACTTTACTAAAAACAGTCTAAAGATTCAATGCAATCTCCATCAAAATTCTTACATAATTTTTCACAGATCTTGAAAGGATAGTTTTCAGCTTTATATGCAAACACAAAAACCAAGAATAACTAAAACAATCCTGAATAATAAAAGAACTAAGTGCTGGAGGTATCACCACCCCAAACTTCACCTTTTACCACAGAGTTATAGTAATAAAACCAGTCCAGTATTGGCACAAAGACAGACATGTTGATCAATGGAATCAAACTGAAGACTCAGACATAGACACACACACGCACGCACGCACACACGCACACACACGCATGCACGCACGCATGCACGCACGCACGCACGCACAGACACAGGAACACCTGGTTTTTAGTGAAGAAGCCATAGTAACACACTGGAAACAAGACAGTGCATCTTCAACAAATGGTGTTAATCAAACTGGATGACTGCATGTCAAAGAATCCAAATAGATTGACAGTTATCACCCTGAACAAAACTAGGCTCCAAATGGATCAAAGACCTTCACATAAAACCAGATACACTATACCTGATAAAAGAGAAAGTGAGAAATAACCTAAACTCATTGGCACAAGAAAAGGACTTTCTGACCTGAGCACCATTAATTCAGGCACTAAGATGAACCATTAATAAATGGTACCTCATGAAACTGAGAAGCGCTGCATTTCATTTGGACAGAGTGGCAGCCTAGAGAGTGGGGAAATATTTTTATCAACTACACATTCGAGAGAGGGCTAATAGCCAAAATATACCAAGCCCTCAAAAATCTACATATCAAGAAAATAAATCTAAAAATTTAACTCAATTTAAAAAATGGGATGCAGACAAACATAATTCTCAATAGAGGAATCTCAAGTGGCTGAGAAACACTTAAATGTCCAACATCCTTAGCCTTTAGGGAAATGCAATTCAAAACTATTTTGAGATTTCATCTTGTACCTGTCAGAATGGCTATGATCAATAAAACATGTGACAGCTCATGCTGGCAAGGGTGTGGCATAAGGGGAATAGACATCCATTGCTGGTGGGAGTGCAAACTTGTACAGCCACTATGGAAATCAGTGTGATGTTTCCTCAGGAAAATGGGAATTGATCTACCCCAAGATCCAGCTATACCACTCTTGAGCTTATACAAAGGACATGTCACCCTACCACAAGGACATTTGCTCAACCATGTTCATTGCTGCTCTATTCATTATAGTCAGAAATTGGAAACAGTCTATATGTCCCTCAACAGAAAAATGGATAAAGAAAATGTGGTACATTTCTACAATGGAATATTACTCAGCTGTTAAAAATAATATCATGAAAATGGTAGGCAAATGGATGGAATTAGAAAAAAATCACCCCGAGTGAGTTAATCCAAACACAATAAGACAAATGGTAAGTATTTGCTTATATATCAGTATTAGCTGTTAAGTCATTGATAGCCAAGTTACATTCGGTAGAACCACAGAGGTTAGGCATAGAGTAAGGGATGATAGGAGATGGATAGATCTCTCTAGAATGGGGAAATAGAATGTTCAGGCATCATCAGAGAAGCTTCCTCCTACAGTAGATGAAAACAAATACAGATACCCACAGCCAGACAGTATGCTGAGAGAGAGAGTGAGAGACCTAGGAATATTCAGCCCTAAATGGGACGTTTCCAACAAATCCCTCCCCTCAGGGCTCAAGGAACTCTTAGAAGAAAATGCAGAAAGAATGTGAGAGGGGATGAAGGACACCAAGGAAACAAGGTCCTATAAATTAGTAGGATCTACACACTTACGAATTCACAGAGACTGGGGCTGCATGCTCAGGGCCTGCATGGGTATGCATCAGATGGGACCCTAGAGCTGAAAGGAGAAGTGTGCATGTGTGCCCATGCCTAACTCAGAAGTACTATCCAATTGACAACTACTTGACAATGAAAATTTAGTTTTCCTCAGAAAGACTCACTGAGGAAACAAACTACTCTTAAGGGTAGGCTCCATGTCCAGCAGATGATCAACAGAAAATGAACTCAATGGCATTTTTGGAGGTTTCTTGTCTCA
>CABHPQ010154802.1:0-16081 GCA_902168405.1 Peromyscus aztecus | reverse complement strand
TGCAGCAATCCAAATCAGACCAAATCAGATTAAATTAGAAAAAGCCCAGGTTTAATGGGTAAAGCATTCCTGGGTGATTCTCTGGCACCCGAGAGAGGAGACAGGGACAAGACACCAAAAAAAATGACATGTCTATTTTCTGGGAGGCAGTTTAAATACCCTATAGAAGTGGTCTTGCGCATCTCTGGGAGAGGAGCTATGTTTGGTGGGACTTTCTGAGGGGCAGGGTCTGGGCAGAAAGGTGAGGCTTTCACCAGAACATTCCAGACTCTTTGGACATATGGATGCCAGGGTGCCAGGGGCTGAGGTGGAGCTTCCACCATGACATTCCAGACTCTTTGGGTATATGGATGCCAGGGTACCAGAGGCTGAGGTGGAGCTTCCAGGAGATGTTGAGAGCTTGACACAAACTCCATGACCCTGCCAGGCCTTGCTCAGTTGGTATCCTCAAAGTTGGTGCAGAGGCTGAAGTATCTGGAGGGCCCCTGTAGATTGGCCTTGGACATGTCTGGCAGGAGGAATGGACCCATGAAATACTCAGGAGAGAGTGTGGGGGCCAAAGGGAGTGTGGCCCCAAAGTGGTTGAGAATATTGCCGCCAAGCAGAGTTATAGGGGAGCAAGCAGATATGACCAGAAAAGAGAGTAAGAAAAATCTCCCTGCAAGAATGCAGGGAAGTGTCAGGGTTGTAAGTGGGAAAGAAGGGGTCCTCATTCACCCCCATGACAGAAATTGGTGAGGGAACTATAGGACCTGAGTGAGATATCAAAACAGAATAGGTAGCTCCCGTGTCCAAAAGAAAGTCAATGGACTTACCGGCTACCTGCAGCATCACCCTAGGCTCGGAGAGGGCAATGGGAGTCACCAGGTCTAGGCCATGTTAGTCCTCCACCAGGCTTAGGAGTTCAAAGGCTGAAAGAGTCTCAGTTGCCAGTGTGGGTGAGGCTGGGCCTCCATCACATCATGTGGCAGAGAGGACAAGCTTGCACAGGGGGCATTCAGATCTCTAGTGTCCAGGCTGTCGGGAGACAGGGCATGGCCTCCTGGGCGGCAGCTGGCCACATTTGAAGCAGGCTTCTAGAGGAGTCTACTTGAGCTGAGCTCCAGCGGGATAAAGCCACGTGGTTGATCTCCCTTGTCCTCCTTGTGGGGGCCCTGGTGGCCTCAGGGCAACAGCTAAAGCTTGGGCTTGGAGTGTACCCTTCTGTTTCAGCCTTCTCTGTCAGGATGACTCAAGCTGTCAGTAAAAACTTTAAAAGTCATTTTCACCAATTCCTGTAGGGGGGTTTGGGGACCCTCCTCAACCTTTTTAATTTCTTTCTAATGTCTGGTGCTGACTGAAAAATGAAATGGGTGGGAAGGCAGGAGTCTGGCGAGACTATTAGAAGAAACTGGGGAAGATTTGGGGATGTTAGGCCAGTGTATAGAAGGGGATCAGGATGTAGGTTGAGGCATTGGGGGATAGTGGGGAGCAGTGGGGGTGAGGGGAAGACAGGAAGGTAGGTAAGAAGGAGGAATTTGGTCTTCAACCTTTGTCCCAGAGGGCGAAGGAGGGAGGAGGGGTGGATAGAGGGAGGGAGGTATGGAATGTTGGCCAATGAATGAAACACGTGGCATCCAGGAAGGGGGTGGGTAGAGAGAGTTGGGGGGAAGTGGGGGAGGGACCAGTGTCCCCAGCAGCATGGTCAGAGCCGAATTTTCAGGGTCCCAGTTCCAAGATAGGCTGGAATGTAGAGGTGTCATGACCCTAGCCAGCAAGACCAGTGCTGTGGGACATTGGCTGCTCTAGGGAGGGTGGGAACACAGAACCCAAAAACTGTGGACATAGGGCAGCTCTGTCCAATTATCTCCAAGTCAACAAAAAATTTCCAAGAACACAGAGGATGGAAAATCTAAGGTTCCCTCCAGAAGCCATCTTGATTGGTTATCAAGGGCGTATTGTGGCCAGGCCTTAGTGCTCAGAGAAATCAAGCAATCTGGACAGAGGGTATCAGATAGCCACAATTTGAATAGATTTTGTAAAAGACACCCCAGGGGCATTTGGGGATCAGGCTTCGAATGGCAGATTCCCATTTCACAAGTCTATGCCCGGGACCTGAAGCCTAGTGCAAATCGTCCACTGTGGTAGGCCTTGGGTCAAAAACGGGGGATGTGGGGGGTAAGAAAAGGGTCGGGGGGCTAGCATGGCTGTGTCTTTGACAGGACACCCTGAAAATCGAAGGAGGCCCTGGGCCTCTAAGGCAATGGCTTAGAAAGGACAACTTACACAGTCAAAAGTTGATATTAGTCTGGCCGAGAGTAGGTGTGTGGGGTGGGGGAGAAGCCCTGGGCCGTTGGGGGAAAAAATCAGCCCCCTCAGTGGAACTTCCCAATGAAAAGTTTTGGCACTCAGATAAGCTTCTCCACCGATGCAGCAATCCAATTCAGACCAAATCAGATTGAACTAGAAAAGTCCTGGTTTAATGGGTAAAGTGGTCCTGGGTGATTCTCCAGCTCCCCAGAGAGGAGACAGGGACTAGAGACCAATAAGACCATGAGTCTGTTTTCCAGGAGGCAGTTTAAATACCCCGTGGGAGTGGTCTTGAGCATTTCTGGGGGAGGAGCTGTGTTTGGCAAGACTTTCTGAGGGGGCAGGTCTGGGCAGGGAGACAGGGCTTCCACCAGAAAACACTGTTTGCTATTTTGAGTTGAGAGTCTACAGTTCCTGTTAGCTGGGGCTGAAGAATCAGCTGTGATTAACAAGAGACCAGAACCACAGAAGTGAAACTTTTGCTTTGCTGGGACAATTGATGCTGGTCATCTGGAGCTAGCTAAGAATTTAGTGGTGATTAAAAAGAGACCAGCATCACTGAAGTGAAATCTTCTGGGAAGTGTTTCTTCAGAGTCAACACACCAAAGCTTTATTCCCGAGGCAGCCAAAGTTGTACCTCACACTGATAGCCAAATCTGGTAGTTAAGAGTCACCCAGGTGGTACTGGTTTTGAAGACATGAAGGGATCGTAAGAATCCGCTGAGGCTTGGCACTGTGAGAAGCCAGGAGAGGCCACCGGAGATTGCAGCCTCAGTTGTAGCAGGAGACTGACTGCCAGTTTGGCGATGCCTATAGCATGGGATGCCCCCAAGAACAACAGAAGCTGTGAAGTGAAGTCAACTGGCGCCTAGAAGACCAGCTGTGTGAGCTGCCGAGTCAAAGAAGTGACCCAAGCCCTTTGGTTCTTCTCTCTGGAAGAAGTATTTAACTTGATTTTGGTGTTTACAGGAGCCTACAGTTGAGAGAATTTGAGCTTTTAAAAGATATTTCGAATTTTTAAAGACACTGAACTTTCAATGTGTTTGAATTTGTAAAGACTGTGATGTTAGTTTTCAAGCCTGGGACAAACAGGCTGAGGTGCCTATTTAATATATCAAAGTGGGCCTGGCCGCCAGGTTTCCCGTCCTTCCCTCAGCCCCTACCTGTTACGGGGCCCTCCTGGCTAGCAGACCCCACCCCCTACCCTAAACTTCTCCAGCCCAGGGGCTGGGCCGCCCTTCCCCCAGCTGCCCTTCCCTATATAATCCAACCATTTTGGTTGCTTGGCCTTTTTTGTCTACTCTCTTTTGGGCCTCCTGGATGCTGCACCTGGTTCCCCTCTCTCCCATCTCCCCTCCCCATTGGCTCAGGGTCATGTCCACTCTGGACTCCAGCAGATATCCCTTCCTCTGCCTCTGGCAACGCTCTCTCACACATCTACAATAAACTTTCTCCTCCACCATACCAAGGAGCAGTCATGTGTTGCTAGAGTTTTCCTGCCTGATCCACAGTCAGGACAAATCTCTCTCACCTGCCAGTCCCACAGCCGCTCAGACCCAACAAAGTAAACACAGAGACTTATATTGCTTACAAACTGTTTGGCCGTGGCAGGCTTCTTGCTAACTGTTCTTATAGCTTAAATTAATCCATTTCCATAAATCTATACCTTGCCACGTGGCTCGTGGCTTACCGGCATCTTTACATGCTGCTTGTCCTGGCGGCGGCTGGCTGTGTCTCCTTCCACCTTTCTGTTCTTTTCTCCTCTCTGTTAGTCCCGCCTATACTTCCTGCCTAGCCACTGGCCAATCAGTGTTTTATTTATTGACCAATCAGAGTAATTTGACATACAGACCATCCCACAGCAGTCATGTCCTTTCCTTTCCTTTTTTCTTTCTTTCTTTTTTTTTTTTAATTTCATGAGGGACTTTTAAAGTTAGGCTTCATGTTGTGATATTAATATTTACATGCCATCTTATGCATACATAAGAAAGGAAAGGTTCTAATTAAAAAATGTTGTGTTCGGATATAAAGTTGACAAGGAGTCAATTGTCAACCCTAACCCTGACATCGTTCTTAAGTTTGTATTTTTGTAATGAACAATAAGATAGAGAATGGTTACATAGTTTACTGGCTGTTACATTTTAAGTGACCGTTCATCATCTTCGCTTCTTTTTCTTTCAGGAGAGTTGTTGCCTGCCTATCCCGAGTTTGTGGGTTATTTAGAGATGTTATGTAGATGTGACAAATACTTCCTTCTGATGTGTTTCTCACTTTTTCACTTTGTGTATATGTGTATGATTTTTCTGAAGGGTTGTTTGTTTGTGTTGGCTGTTAATTGTTCTATTCTTGTGCCCATTTTCTTGATTATTTAATACACAGTTTGTGCCAAAAAAAAAAAAAAAGTCAATACAAATGTTTAATTCTTTTCTGTGTTTGCATGCTTGTGAAGGCCAGAGGCCAACCTCAGGTGTTGTTCCTCAGAATGACCATTCATCTTTTTTTCTTTTTTTAGGCAAGGTCTCTCAGTGGAACCTGGGGCTTGCTGATTATGTTAGATTGGCTGTGCAACAAGTTCCAGATATTCTCCTGTCTCTACCTCTGCAGCACTGGGATTATGAATATTGCCACCACACTAGCTCTTACTGTGGGCTTTGGGGCTTGAACTTGGTTCTTCATGCTGGCATGACAGGCACTTTACAGACTGAGCCATCTCCCCAGCCCCTTCCTTTTCTCTTCCCTAATATAATTTTAATTTTTATTTATCTATCTTTTCTTTTCTGTTTCTTGCCTTTTTTAATTTTCACCTATTTTGTGTGTGTGTGTGTGTGTGTGTGTGTGTGTGTGTGTGTGTGTGAATGGAGGCTCACTTATACTACTGTGCATGTGTGAAGCACAAAGGATAACATTTTAGGAGTTGTTTTTCTCCTACCATGACATATGGGAATGGCATCCAGGTCATCAGGTCACACTGAGTCATCTTGTCAGCCCAGGTTTTTCCCTTTTCTATCACTGTAGACAATATTTTTTGTCCTCAAATAATAAATACATTTTTCTTACTGTCTTTGAAAGGCATTATTGTGTCACTTTCCATGACCATTTCTATAATTGATTGTAGCTGTGTGTGTCAGCGTGGTAACAGTGATGGAGAGTTTCAGCTACAAGGACTCCACATGAATATGCAAGTGGTTGGACTGCTTGTTTAAAACTCTTTTCCCTGGTGCCCAAAACTACAAATGTCAAAAACCAAGAGACTCTGTACGTGCGGGTCACTTTCTGAACTGACTTTTTTTAATGGTTGTCTGTTTTGGGGTTGGTTGTTAACTGTTTTTGTCTTGTGCCAATCTCCTTGGCTCCTTGGTACACAGTTTGTGCCAGAAAAGTCAAGACAGATGTTACTTTTCTTTGGATTACTAATTTTTAAAATAATTACTTGTTAGCACAGCAACTTTCTAAGGTGTCTAATGAGTTTTGTTTTCCGAATCTTTTCCTTCTGAGTATCATTATAAAGTGATGGTTTTTATA
Organism: Peromyscus aztecus; assembly: GCA_902168405.1. NCBI lineage: Eukaryota > Metazoa > Chordata > Mammalia > Rodentia > Cricetidae > Peromyscus > Peromyscus aztecus. Next base: position 10,270 of record CABHPQ010154802.1, on the reverse strand, counting down.
TGTTCAATGTACTTTTATAAAGTTAGAGCATTTTATTGGATTTTAAATTGTCTCATCTTTAGACAGAATGTCTATTCATGAAAGCTCCTATGTGCTCTTTTGGCAATTCCTGTCTTGAACTAGATTTTCCCAAGTCAGACACTGAGAACAAGGCTTGGATATAGGTGATTTATTTGGGAAAGTATTCCAGTAAGGAGAGTATAATAATAAAAATGAGTTGACCGTGGGGCTGGAGAGACTGCTCAGTGGTTAAGACCACTTGCTGCTCCTGCAGAGGACCCAAGTTCAATTCCCCACACCCACATGGCAATTCACAACCTTCTGTAATGACAGTTCCAGAAGATCTGACATCTTCCTCTGGCCTCTTTGGGTACTAGGCATTTACATGGCGTACATACACACATACATACACATAAGCTAGAAATAAATATTTCTAAAGTTGACCAACAGTCATTTTTTTTAATTTTCAGATGGACACATTTAAAGAAGTTATTTGTTTACTTATCCATTTATTTAGTTATTTACTGGTGATTTTTGGCTAGGATCTCTCTGTGTAGCTCAGGTTGGCCTTGAACTTGCTATGTAACTCCATCTGGCCTTGAACTTAGAGCCCTCCTCTTGCCTCGGCCTCCCAAAGTGCAGAGATTGCAGATATGTCACTGTTACTTATTTGCGGTGCTATTCACCAGGCAAGAGAGAACACGAGGTACAACAAAACCCACTACAAGAGTTTTATTGGGGGGCGGGGAGAGGGACTGTGCAATAGGCCTACTAGAAACAAACGGTTTGGAAGAGAGGGTGGGGGGTGGGGGAACAGGTGGGGAATCTGCTTTTATAGGTCCCCACCCCCACCCGGCGTACGCGCTCATGTGCACATGGGCTTACATAGCTATGCCACACATGCTCATGGATTACATGATCATGCTGCATGCAGATTATGTGACCACAGGGTGCATGGATTACATAGGTCATAAGGCCCTGGAGTGACTAAGCATTCTGCCTGGCTGCTGGACAACACATACACTGTCATGTAGCTAGGGGGTGGCTAGGAAATTATAATAGTCGATGTGGCAGGGCCCTGGGCTGTTGTTCCCTTTGAGGGAGGGGGGCCAAGTAGGTGCAGAGTCAACGACACAAACTCTGGGAGAATGTTGAAACAAGCTCAGTTTATTCCGGAAGAGGCAAGCCTTATATACTCTCCACCCCACCCTGGGGGGAGGTCTGATGAATATGCATCTGCTGATGTGACATGGCTGCCTCTCATTGGTCCAGGTCATCTCCAGATCATGTTTCAACTGCTGTTGCTAAGGCACTTAGGCAGACCCAGGTTGGCCCTCAGAAAGTATCTTTTTTTACTTGTTTGGGCCGACTGGCCCTCAAACCTGTTAGGGATGAGTCATCCCACAAGTCACCACACCTGTCTTAAAGGAAATACTTTAAATAAGTCTGTGCAAAGGGAATGAAAGGTTGAAATATTTATGCTGTGGTTGCCGTTCCTCATTGATGAAGGCTGGCCTTGGAATCACTAGTTCCTCAAAATTCCCACTGGACTGGCATGATCATTGAGTGGAAATGGGAAGCCTCAGAGAAGCTACAGGGCATATACTGCAAGAGACCTGCAGTGTGCGTGGACAGGAAGTCCTCTCCATGTCTGTACAGGACCAACAGAGACTGTGTAAACTAGTTGTCACCGCCATGAGGGAAAGAAGAGTTGAGGGTGTGGAGTTATTGAGGTGTTCATTGTTCAGGAGGTGCTGATTGCCACCCATCTTGAACTGCGGACACACCTCTTTTGCTCAGTACATTGAAGGGCCTTCTGCAGTCCAGGGGCCAGGTAGCTTCGGAAAGTACTCCACTGAGAGAAGCAACAGAGCACGCTCCAGTCCCCACTGCTCAGCTGGCCTTAGGTTACGATTGAGATAGTCATCATGCATCCTTGACTCCCTCAGTCTAACTTTGGAAGCAACACGCTTCTGTGAAAGAGTTGGTCCCTTCCCTCCTCCCTCATGTCTAATGTTACACCTACAGAGTAACCAGAGTGGCTTTCTAGAACTTCTTTGTATGCTCAAACAGATACCCCAAGCAAAGGGTATCCAATAACATGATTGTGAAATAAATGGAATAATAAAAATAAAAAATGCCTGATCTAACTAGTATGCAGAGCACCACGCTCATCAGCAAAAAGATTATGACTTCTTTATCGAGTACCTGGGACTTTCTCTAGGTAGACCATATGGTAGCCCACAAATCAAATCTCTATAGATTTTTACTTTCTTTTTGGAAACAGAACCTCATGTAGCCCAGGCTGACCTCAAACTCAACATGTAGTTGAGGATGACCTGGACTCTTGGTCCTCCTGCCCCTGACTTCCAAGTGCTGCCTGTACAGCCTTGTGCCCCCACACCTGGCCACAAATCAAACCTCTATAGACTTTAAAAGATAGATATCACCCAAGGTACTGTCAACTGTCCACACTGACATGAGGCTCAAAGCCTATAATAGAAGGAAAACCAGAAATCCCAAATGTATTCAGATGTAAAAACACACTCTTACACAATTAGTGATCTGCCTTAACATGAGGCAGCTCTTGACCTGTAATGACTTCTGGTCCCTCCCTGCCTCTGGACTCTCTTGGCCCCAGGGGTGTTTTGCTTTCCACAGTGTTTCATCTCTAGTGCACATGGTGGTACCTGAGAAGCATAACCTAGGTTTCTGTTGAAGAAAAAACTGAAAGCACTATTGGATGTTTAATGGTTGTTGGCAGGAAGTGTGCAGCTAGTCTAAGCATGGAGGAGGATTACTGAAGGGAGTTGAGTCTGCTATGTTCGTCTTCATATTGTGCAGATTAGATGATGAACTGGCCCCCGGAGAAGTATATTTTAGGGATAATTTTCCTTTCTCTAGGCAATAATCAAATTTGTAAATTCTAATATAGTCAGCAACACAATTGTTATACCTATTTTTGGAAAGACTGACAAAGTAATTTTTAAAACCCGTACATAATTTTAAGGACATATTTTTGAAAAAACAAAAACAAAAAAATGGGGCTAGAGAGATGGCTGAATGAATAAGAATGTTCGTTGCGCAAGCGTGATGAGGAGAGTTGGAATATCAGCAGCCACATGCCTGGTGAGGTCACACACACACCAGCACTATGAGGTATAGACACAGGATTGCTGGGGCTTCCAGCTCTCAGAGTTGGCAAAAAAACAGGAGCCTGGGGTTCAGCAAGAGACTGCCTCAGATACAAGATCAACCCAAAAAAATCAGTAGCCCTCCTATACACAAATGGTAAAAGGGCTGAGAAAGAAATCAGAGAAACATCACCCTTTACAATAGGCACAAATAATATAAAATACCTTGGGATAACACTAACTAAACAAGTGAAGGACCTTTTGATAAGAACTTTAAATCTCTAAAGAAAGAAATTGAAGGAGATAGCAGAAAATGGAAGGATCTCCCATGCTCATGGATAGGTAGGATTAACATAGTAAAAATGGCAATCTTACCAAAAGCAATCTACAGATTCAATGCAATCCCCATCAAAATCCCAACACAATTCTTCACAGACTTGGAAAGAAAAATACTCAACTTCATATGGAAAAACAAAAGACCCAGGATAGCTAAAAGAATCCTGTATAATAAAGCCACTTTGGGAGGCATCACTATCCCTGACATCAAGTTCTACTATAGAGCTATAGTAATAAAAACAGCTTGGTACTGGTATAAAAACTGACATACAGACCAATGGAATCGAATTGAAGACCCTGACATTAATCCACGCATATATGAACACCTGATTTTTGACAAAGAAACCAAAACTATACAATGAAAAAAAGAAATTATCTTCAACAAATGGTGCTGGCATAACTGGATGTCAATATGTAAAAGATTACAAATAGATCCATATCTGTCACCATGCACAAAACTCAAGTCCAAGTGGATCAAAGACCTCAACATAAATCCAGTTACACTGAACCTGATAGAAGAGAAAGTAGGAAGTACTCTTGAACGCATTGGCACAGGAGATCACTTCTTAAATATAACACCAGCAGCACAGACACTGAGCACAACAATTAATAAATGGGACCTCTTGAAACTGAGAAGCTTTTGTAGGGCAAAAGACACGGTCAATAAGACAAAAAGACAGCCAACAGAATGGGAAAAGACCTTCACCAACCCCACATCTGACAGAGGGCTGATCTCCAAAGTATATAAAGAACTTAAGAAACTAGACATCAAAATACTCAACAATCCAATTAAAAAATGGGCTGAAGAGCTAAACAGAGAATTCTCAAAAGAAGAATCACGAATGGCTGAAAGACATTTAAAGAATTGCTCAACATCCTTAATCATCAGAGAAATGCAAATCAAAACAACTCTGAGATATACCTGTCAGAATGGCTATGATCAAAAACACTAATAACAGTCAATGTTGGAGAGGATGCAGAGCAAAGGGAACACTCCTCCACTGTTGGTGGGAATGCAAACTTGTACAACCACTGTGGAAATCAGTATGGCAGTTTCTCAGAAAATTGGGAGTCGATCTACCTCAAGACCCAGCCATACCACTCTTGGGCATATACACAAGGAATGCTCAATCATACCACAAAGATACATGCTCAACTATGTTCATAGCAGCACTATTTGTAATAGCCAGAACCTGGAAACAACCTAGATGCCTGTCAACTGAAGAATGGATTAAGAAAATGTGGTACATATACACAATGGAGTACTACTAAGCAGAGAAAAACAATGACAGCATGAAATTTGCAGGCAAATGGATGGAACTAGAAAAAATCATCCTGAGTGAGGTAACCCAAACCCAGAAGGACAAACATGGTATGTACTCATTCATAAGTGGATTCTAGATATAAAGCAAAGAACAATCAAACTGCAACCCACAGAAACAGGGAGGCTATATAGCAAGGGGGACCCTAGGATGACTGTGGCTTATAATAAGTTTTTGTTTTACTCAATTAGTGGGCAAGCCTCAATGAAACATTTCACAATTAGGATAAGAATTTATACTGTATCAAGCTGATAATAGAAAAATAAATTTAAAAAGTGAAAAAAAAATCCCACCATGGAAAAAAAAAAAGCCAAGGTTGTCTCAGAGGCCTGAATTTCCCCTCCTACCCACACCACTGGCTATTCCTTTAAAGTTGCTGTTCTAAGAATACCTTACAAGTAATATTGCTGTAGTTCAAAGATACACAGAGGTGTTACGCATGAGTGTGTGTGTGTGTGTGTGTGTGTGTGTGTGTGTGTGTGTGTGTCAGAGTTTCAGAATGTAAAGATCTACAAAATTCAAAAGACCCACATTGCCTGAGGATGTAAGTCATGGACAGGTCTGAATGAGACTCATCTAGATGTTGTCAGAAAAATTAAATCTTCACTTCATAATTCCTTGGTGTGGACCCTGCTGTGCATGGCTTCACTTTTGATTGGTCGCGCTCTCAGCACAGGGACTCACTATGTAGCCCTAACTAAGTTGGCCAGGAAGAGCTCACGTCTTTGACATCGTTTGGAAAGTCGTTTTTCCTTTCCCATTGTCGAAAAGGTACAGGGCTGTAGCAATCGCTCATCAGTTAAGAACATTTGCTGCTCTTGCAGAGGACCTGGGTTCCCAGCATCTCACATGGTAGCTCACAGCTATCCCTAACTACAGTTCTAGGGGATTAGATGCTCTCTTCTGGCTTCCATGACTTATGCCCATGTAGGCAAAACACTCAAACACATAAAATGAAAATAAATAAATATAAATAAATCCTTTTTTTAATTATAAAAGAGAGAGAGAGACTCTGCCTCACAGGAGGAAGAGTGGTAGCACCCTGCTCTGGCCTCCTCATGTGCATGTATACAACACACATACACACACAAGAAACCACAGGGAGGTAAGGTATTGCTTACATGTGATGAAAACAAGAATACCATACTCTTGCCCCCCCACCCCTGTGTGTGTGTGTGTGTGTGTGTGTGTGTGTGTGTGTGTGTGTGTGTTGCTAAAGATCAAAACTAGGGCCTCACACATGCTAGGTAAATGTTCTACCTCTGAGCTACACTCCAGTATGAGAACATAACCTATTGAAACATATGGGGTACAGCAAAGGCAGCACTAGGTAGAAGAGTTACAGCTGAGAACACTTGCCCAGAAAGATCTCAAGTCAGCAACCTAACAGGACTGAACAACGACTTAGGGGAAAAAAACTGAACTCAAATTTGCAGAAGAAAGAAAATAAATACTATAGCAAATATGATCAAATAGAGAGGAGAAAAACATGGAGGAAGTCCACAAATCTAAAAGCTGATTCTTTGAGATTAATACAATTGACAATGCTTGGATTGACAAAGAAATAAAAAAAAAATCCTGAAGTCATAAATAAAAGGGGGGAAGGAATTTTCTAATAGGTTTTATATAAATAAACAGGGTTGTAAGAGAGTTTGGGGAAAGATTTTTACTTCAACAAACTTGATAACTGATACAGCTTTAATGTTTGTGTCCCTTCCAGAATTCACATGAACACTTACTTCATCCCAAGTGCATGGGCGTCATGAGCCATGGCCCTTATGAAGTCATTGAGTCATGATGATTCACCTTTATAATAGGATCAGACACCCTGTTATTATAGGGCTTGATGAAGGAAGTCATATACTATGTTCCCCTCCTTTGGAGGAAAAACTGGGCCTCTTACTCAGTATTTCTTGATATTGACCAATTCTGCCTCTAAAATTCTAATAATAACCTCCTGTTTACAAATTGCTCAGTCTTACTATGCCATAAAAGGTATAGTAACATACCTATGTGTACAGGTGTTTTATTATGGCTTCACAAATAGTTTAAGACAATAAGCTAGACAAAATGTACAAACTCCTGGGAAGAGACAGTCTGCCAAAACTCAGTCATGAAGAAATAGAAAACTCTGGAGACTTACAGTCAGTAAGTCTGACTTAGTAATCAAAGAAAAAAAGTTTAATAACTTCCCAATAAAGAAAAGGCCTGCACTTAATGACTTCATCAACAAATTCTGTCAAGTGGTTGAATAACTAACACCAATCTTTCTCAGGATCTTTAAAGAAAAAGTGAAGAGGAGATGATATTTCCCCAGTCATCTCATGGGTCCTACTACACAAGAAAGCTATAGACAAATGTCCCTTGTAAATACTAATGCAAAATCATCACCCAGATACAGGCAAACTAAATCCAGTAGCATATAAAAGAAATCAAATAATCCCTATTTTCAGATGATCTGATATGTATACATAGGAGATAGCACAGATTTCACAAGAAAACTTCTAGAAACAATTTCAGCAAAGCAGTGTGGTACAAAACCAGCTTTTAAAAAATCAGTAACCCTTCTATACACTAACAACAAACACACCAAGAAAGTGATTATGCTGCAGAGTCAGTGTAATCTCAATCAAAATGCATACAACATTCTTCACAGAAATAGAAAAAGAAAAAATCCTGAAATTCATATGGAACCAGAAAAGACTCCAAATAACTAGAGCAGTCCCAAGCAAAAAGAACAATACTGGAGAGATTACCATTCCAGACCTCAAGATATATTATAGCATTATCATAATAGAAACAATATAGTACTGGCACAAAAACAGACAAGTAGACCAATGGAATAAATTAGAAAACTCATATGTAAGTAAGTATTTGTAACTACAAAAACATACACCGGAGAAAAGACATCTTCAACAAATTGAACTGGGAAAACTGTATGTCCACATGCAGAAGAACAAAATTAGACCCATATCTATCACCCTGTACAAAAATTAGCTCCAAGTGGATCAAAGCCCTCCATCTGAAACCTGAACTGTTAAAACTGCTCGAAGAAAACCTAAGATTTAGGTGCAGGGAAGGACTTCCTGAATAGAACTCCATTTGCCCAGGAACTGACCAAAAACTGGAGAGTAGACCTCATTAAACTAGAAAGTTTCGTTGCTAAGGAAACAGTCATGAAGAAGACCACGGAATGGGAGAGGATCATTACCAGATACATCTGGCAGAGGATTAACATCCAGACTATACAAAGAACTCAAAAACAGAGTCAAGGAAACAAATGATCCAATTAAAAATGGGCTAGGGACTTGACCAACACAAAATAGACGCCATGGTTTTTTGTTTTGTTTGTTTCTTGGTCAGTTCTTTTGTTTTATTTTGGCATTTTTGCCTTATTGATATTCTCTTCTTTTGTTTTCTTTCTTTTCTTCTTTTTTGGGGGGAGCATCTTAACTTTTAATTTTTGTTGTTTTTTTCTGTTTTGGGGGTTGTTTTGTTTGTTTCTTAGAGAGAAAGAGAAATAATATGAAGTTGGGTGGGTAAGAAGGTAGGGAGGACCTGGGAAGAATTGGGGAGGGGAAAGGATGGAAAAAAATTAAATAGGTTAGGGATCTAAATAGAGTTTTTTAATCTTTTAATTGTTTTTTATTATTTTGAGATTAATATAATTATATTGTTTCCCCTTTTCTTGACTTCCCTCCAAACCCTCCCATATACCCCTCCTTGTTCTCAACTTTAGGGCCTCTGTTTTCATTAAAATACAGAGAGAGAGAGAGAGAGAGAGAGAGAGAGAGAGAGAGAGAGAGAGAATGTTCCTAAATACAAATTGCTCAGTCCCGATAATGTCACTTGTATGTGTGTTTTCAAGGATGGCCATTTGGTATTGGATAAGCAATTGTGGTGCTCTTCCCTAGAGAAGACTATTCTCCCCCTGCACCCTCAGCTTTCCTTAGTTGCCTTAAGTTTTTTGCGTATGGTTGAGTGTAGATGAATTTCTAAACGGTCTTATTAAATAAAAAACACGGAGCCAAATATAGGGGTGAAAGCCTTAGAGATCAGGGCAATAGTGAGAGCCACCAACCTTACCTCTCCAGCTCTGCAGCTACCAAAAAGTGAGCTACTTCCTGTCTAACCTGAGCCTTTATTGCCTTGCTGTTCTGGCCTCTCATTGGTTCTTAGCCCAGCTACCTCACTTCCTTGTCACTGCCTGTCTGTACTGTTTGGTACTGGGATTAAAGGCGTGTGTCACCACGCTTGGCTCTGTTCCCTGGTGTGGCCTTGAACACACAGAGACCTGCCGGTCAAGTGATCGGATTAAGGGCGTGTGCTACCACTGCCTGACTTTTGTGTTTACTTTAATTGGCTTGCTTATTTCCTCTGATCTCCAGACAAACTTTATTTATTAACATACAGATAAAATATCACCACAGTTGAGGCTTGTGAGCTTTTCCTCATCCACGTCAGCATGTCCAGTGGTGTCATCCTTGTTCGTCTCCCGTTTAAGCAGTCTTGTTGGTGAGACGTAGCTTCTTATATTCCTAGGAAACAAGAATCTCACTACAACCCCACCCCCACCCCCGTTCCTCCGGCTCTTGCAATCTCTCTACCTTCTCTTCCTCAATGGTCCCCAAGGTTAGGTGCAGGGGTTGTGTTGTAGGTATATTATTTGGGGACTGGACTCCACAACTCTGCATGTTTTGATTGGTTGTGGGTTTCTGTAATAATTTCCATCAGACAGAGAGTTCTTAATAGAAGAAATAAAAATGACTTAAAAAATACCCCCAAAAAGTGTTTATCAAAGCCAGGCAGTGGTTTAATAATCCCAGCACTCAGGAGGCAGAGGCAGGAGGATCTCTGTGAGTTCAAGGATAGCTAGGGTTATATAGAGAAACGCTGTCTCAAAAAAAAAAATCAAAAACAAACAAGTGTTTATCATGCTTATCAATTAGAGAAATGCAAATTAAAACACCTCTGAGCTTTCTTCTTACACCAGACTAAAACCAACAACACGCCTGACACCTCCTCCCTTTCTTTCTTCCCTTTTCTCTTTCTCTTCTTCTTCTCCTCCATCAGACTCCACCCGTTTTCTCTTTCTTCGCCCCCCCCTTACCCCCTTAATAAAATTTTCCCGTGAGTGCTGCCTGCATGGTGTGAGTGGCTTTGCACCCGTGCCCCTTGGCTCCACCCGCCAAGGCTGCCTTGCGACGTTTTTTAAAATACAACAACAAACGCTGGCATGGTTGTGAGGAAAGGGCAACCCTCATTCACTAATGGTGGGGATGCAAATTAGTGCAGCCACTCTGGAAATCAGTATGAAGAATCCTCAAAAAAACTAAAAATGAATCTACCCTGACCCAACTATACCACTCCTTGGCTTATGCCCAAAGGACTCAAGAGCGTTGCTACCCTACTCACAAAAGCCAGGACATGACTAAATGTCCCAACATTGATGAATGGGTAATTAAAACGTGGCACATA
>CABHPQ010154801.1:44401-56125 GCA_902168405.1 Peromyscus aztecus | reverse complement strand
GACTCTTTCATTGACGGTGTTTTTGCATTTTATAAACTTTTAGTCTGAGGTCAAAAAACTTGGTGTCCTTCCCCCAGTCCAGGGTTTATATAGATGTCCAATTGGGTGAAAATAATTTTCTTTTTAAACTGGCATTCTCCTAGGAGATTTTTCTTTTCTAAGTATTCTTTAAGTACCCCTGTGCATAGTGGATTTTGCAAGGTCCTTATTCAGAAGACTGGGAGGACAGGCCTATGTAAGATGGAAACAGGTTGAAACTTTAAGATTCATTTGGTTCTAACCATATGTATATGAAATTCATGTGTAAATACATTCATGGAAGAAATTTGGCTTGGGTAAGTAGAAAAGTTAATTTTGTATTTGTAGAAAATTTGCTTAGTGTAGTTAATGGTTGTTCTCCATTTTGAGAATACTTAAGACTTTGTTGTAATGATAACCTATCAGGAAGTGGGTCCTGCATTCTAGAGTTGAAATACAGGTAAGTATGCAATCCCAATGATGAAGCGTGTATGTGTATATTGTATATATATGGTTTTATATTTTATTTTGATTTTTGAGACATTGTCTCTGTAGCTGTCTGTTCTAGAATGGGTATTAAAGATGTGTGCCACCACACCTGGTAATACAGTTTTTATATATTTTTAAAAATATTTATTTTATATGAATGAGTGTTTTCGCTCTACATATGTACCCTGTACCACACATGTACCTGTGGAGGTCAGAAGAGGGTGTCTGGTTCCCTAGAACTGGAGTTACAAATGGTACCATGTGGGTACTAGGAATTGAACCTGGATCCTCTAGAAGAGCAGCATATACTTTTAACTACTGAGCTCTCTTTCTAGTCCCTCTATAATTTTATATTTTATTAAGTATGAGGGCTATTTCCATAAATGTCTAAAGCAGTGTTAAAATATTTTTCTATGGTTTGTTCTAAATACACAGGGCTAGAGTATTAATTGACCAAACATCTTTAATTAATTTTTTTTTGAGATGACATCGTATAGCTTTGGTTTGTCTGAACTTGCTATGTAGATCATCCTGCCTCAAATTGCCAGAGATCTGCCTACCTCTGCCTTCAAGTGCTTGGATTAAATTTGTCTGCCAACACACTCAGCTCTAATTTCTTTAAAAATCTTTTGAGACGGGCTGGAGAGATGGCTCAGTGGTTAAGAGCACTGGCTGCTCTTCCAGAGGACCCAGGTTCAATTCCCAGCACCCATATGGCAGTTCACAACTGTATGTAACTCCAGTTCCAGCACATCTGGCATTCTCACACAGACATATATGCAGGCAAAACACCAATGCACATAAAACAAAAAATAAAATAAATTAGAAAAAAAGAATGTTTAAAAAAAAAATCTTTTGAGACTAGCCTTCAAGTTATGTTGCTAAGGATGATCTTGAACTCCTGATCATCCTGCCTTACCTAAGCCTCAAGTCCTGTAATTATACTACCATATCTGCAAATATCTCTGAATTCATCAGTGAATAAGATTGGCTGATGAACTTTATGGAAGGTAAGGCATGGAACTGCTTCCACATTTCCTTGCAGGATGGTTTTCAAGGTGTTGCATAAGCTTATGTCCCATCCCTTTGATCCATGAGCCCTATAACATTGATCAGAGGAATTACCTTAATAGTTACTCTGAATGTGTCATCCTGAGGTTAGTCACAATGTCCCTGAGGCCATTCTAAAGAGTTTAGAATTCTTTGAGCAAAGACTAATAATAATAACTTTCAATGGATTCTAATTATTTAGAGACTAGCTTTTCAGGATCAGTTATCCATATTAACTTTGCCTCAAAGTGACAAGGCAACACTTTTGAAAGTAAGGAATGATGAGGACACATGAGAATGGAAAGTTTGGTTCTTGTCTTCAAAGAGTCTTGGGTTTTATTGATTACCACCTACAGGAAAGGAAGCATTTGTTAGACATTGTATCCCTAGTGCTAGGTATATGTCATGGGCATTTATAAAGGGTTTTTGTTGTTGTTTTGTTTTTGTTTGTTTTTTTCTTTGAATCAGGGTCTCTATTTAGCTCAGGCTCTCCTAGAACTGCATGTAGACCAGGCTATCCTTGAACCAACAGATACCCACCAGCCTCTGCCTCCTGAATGCTGGGATTAAAGGTGTGTACCATAACCCCTGGTAGGAATTTACATAGTATGGGCAATAATACTGGGGTATCTTGGAGGGGCAGGAGTAATTTGCTTTGGGCTAAGATGAAAAGACTGGAACAGAGACACAAATTGACTTTGGGTCAAGGATAATGCATAATTTCAATGAGAAATAGAATGGGTCAGTTCTAAGGGTGAGGGAGCTCAGAGTAAGGATGTTGTATTGGCTATCAGTAAAAAGCTATCTGTAGCCTTGGCATTGTACAGAAATCAGCCATATTAGTCTAGAAATGTCAAACTTAATTTTTCCCCATTTGTACATGTAGATGGTATTAAATATGTAGGGTTTTACGTATGTGTATTTTATAAAAAAAAAAAAAAAAAAAAACAACTAATAAAGTTTCTAAAATAGAAAACAGAACAGATCTGTCTGCCAAAGATAAATTCAGGTGGAAAAACGAGGTTGGAAGGGTAGGTTGGAGTGATGATTTTTTGATTAACAGACTAGCACATTTGAATTTTATCCCAAGAATGGTAAAGAATCGCTTAAGTGTTAGAATGCTGTAGGTGTTCATAAAGGACTCAGTCAGTGCTATTGTGAGTTGGGTCAGTTGGTAGCTCTCTGGAAGTATGGGACCAAGAGTAGTAATATAAGGCAGAGAGGCCGTTGCTATAGCCTTACTTCATGTGAGGGCCTTGAATGATATCGGCAGACGTATGGAATAGAAGAAAGAATGGTCAAAAGTAAAAAAAAATTGCTGTCATAGAATGAAGAAAGAAAAAAAAAAAAAGAACGGTCCAGGTATAATATTGATGTCCTGGAAAATTTTAGAGGTGAGATTGGGGACAAGCACAAATTTGTCATTTACAGATAAGAAAAGAGACACATCAGGTGACTTCCATGTTAAGATTATTAAAGTTAAGAGTCAGGGCTGTAGTAGCAGTCTTAACTCCAATTTAATACCTTTCCTTGATTAAACACACTGGAAACTTGGTGACATGACTGGGTTTTGGTTTCAGGAAACAGACAGAATACTGATGGAAGTAGGAGGTGGCCAAAAAAAAAAAAAAGATGTTGGCGTTTGAGAAGGAAAACCTAAGGATGGCATCCAGAGTGGAAGGGCTTCTTTGTTGGAGAATGGTGACTTTGACTTTTAGCTTTTATCTTTAGATCTTAGGTTGTTGTCTATGACTTTGAAACAAGATTTAACTTAAATTTCACTATACTCCATGAACAACCAGTTAGCCAGAAAGAATGGAGTAAGATTACTATTAGTCTGATTACAAATTCTGCTTTCACCTGAGCAGTGGTGACTTATGCCTTTAATCTCAGCACTGGGGAGGCAGAGGCATGTGGATCTCTGAGTTCAAGGACAGCCTGGTCTACAGAAAGAGTTCCAGGACAACCAGGGCTACACGGGGAAACCCTGTCTGAAAACAAACAAACAAAAAAAACAAACAGAAAAATAAATGAAGAAAGCATTTCTTAGAAAACTCTGTGTAGAATGGGTGGTAGATAGAGAGCCCTGTGTGACTCTAATAACCTTGGCATTTTAATTTGATGGAACATTGTTAGTTAGAATTAAATGTTTCCTTTGTGTTTGAGATAATTTAGGAATAATACTTAATGATCATCTTTTCAGATACATCTGGCAAGTTAGCACTCATTATGTTCTATTATCCAAACATGAAAGTTAATGTTTATATTGCACTGAATTTCTATGGTGAGGGACACCCCCCCCCCACACACACACCAGTTTTTTTTTGGCATTCAAATTATTTTTTTTTTCCAAGCCAAACTGTATTCAACTTTATTAAAGATACTTTCCATAAACAATCATGGTTTTTCAGGCAGGACATGGGCAGACAATCATTAACAGAATACAAGAACTTCCAGACTCCCTTCTACCAAAATCAGAAAGCCACTATAAAACCCGATGAGTCTTCATTCGATGCTTTGCAAAGGGCGAGAGCTCAGAGTGAGGGCTGACAGTTCACACTGAGGATGCTGTTTAACAACTTTTCACAAGCAGACCCTGACTTTCAGGAAACCAAACGAACACGGCAGAATTATCAATCTGAAGATCCACAATCTTTTATAAAAGGAACCGCTGCTCTTTTGAGGACACAATGATACCACTGCAAAGTCCAGATTGCCTGATAGACTGGCAAAACCAATTTTGGGAGTCAGGTTCCAACAGGTATCTGGTTTGAAGGGAGTTAAGTCTATGTTGATGGTCCAGGGGAGGAAGACACAAAAATGAATTTAGAGTTCCCCACACAGGGCATTTTGTGCCATGGTGGCCATGGCCTGGTCAACAACACCAGGACGTCTCCCCTGAGAGCCAAGAGAGTCTTTCAAAATCATCAGGGAAAGATGTTTTCCAACATCAACCATCATCAATCCAGCTTGGGTTAGTGACACATGTTCCTCTCCCCCCACCCCCCCCCAAAAAAAACAAGGAAGTGTTCTGTGTGCTAACAACGTAGCTTTAAAAAAAGTAAAAACAAAATTTTGCATTTTTAAAAAACTTGATAAAAAATAGTATTTCAAACTGTACAGTCACTAGAAGTACAGAGTTATAAAAAATGCACACATTTCACTTGGCATCTCCAGCACCTTCAGCTTTTTGTGCCTGGTCTGTTTTGGCGTCTGCATTTTCTGCAGGATTATTTGCATACTTGCCAGCATCAGCTTCCGCTTCTTCCCCTTGGGGACCTTCTCCCCCTTCTTTGCAGGGGCCTTTTTAGGCTTGGGCTCTGGCTTTGGAGGAGCAGGTTTAGCAGACAGCCTTGCAGATCTTCTCTGTGGCTCGTCCTTCACCTCGGCTTTATCTCCTTTAGTGTTCCCTTCGGCCTTTCTTTTGGGCATGGTGGCGGCGGGGGACGTTGATGCTGAACTCGGGGATGCAGCGGTGCGTGGGTTTGGTCCGTCTGGGGGTCGTTCTCGCTGCTTCTTCACACTGCTCCACATTCATAATTCTGAACACAGAAGTTTTTGTTGACAAAATAGGGATCCGGAGTTTATATTTATGAAAGTTATATAAAGGATGGCATCCAGAGTGAAGGGCTTTTTTGTTGAAGAATGGTGACTTTGACTTTTTATGGTAAAGAATCAAATGGTGCTAGTAAATATTTATAGTTTTGCAAGGAGGTGGTGCACACCTTGAATCCCAGCAGTTAGAGGCAGGGGCAGGTGATCCCTGAGTTCTGGCCTACAGAATGAGTTCCAGGGCATCCAGAGGTACACAGAGAAACCCTGTCAAAACAAAACAACCCCTCTCCTCCCCCTAAAAAAAGTATTTATTAAATTTTTAGTCAATTTACATGAGGAGGAAACATTAAACAATAGAGCAGAGTCAGGATTTTTTTTAAAAAATCTTTTTTAAATTATTAAAACTTGCTCTTCTTAAGTAATGGGATTGATATTAAAATTTTATTTTATTTGCATTTATTTATTTTGTGTGGGTGTTTGTGTGAATGCCATAATGCATGTGTGTAGGTAGAGGACAGTTGAAAGGAATTTTCTCTCCTTTCTCCTGGGTTCTAGGGAACAGACTCAGTTTGTTAGGCTGGGTGGCAAGCACTTTTACCCACTGAGTGTTTTATGATAGCCCATACTAGCCTTAAACTTGTGATCCTCCGCCTTTTTTAGGCTTGTGAGGTCTAGGCTAATTGATTTGTGCCATCATGTCTGGTGATTGAGGTTAATTTGTCTCAGAGAAAAAAAAGTTCCCCCTTTTTTTTAAAATTTATTTTATATGCCTTGGTGGTATTTTACCTGCATGAATGTCTGAGGGTGTTGGATCCCCTGAAACTGCAGTGTTGAGAATTGAACCCAGGTCCTGTGGAAGAGCAGCCAGTGCTCTTAACCGATGAAGCATCTCTCCAGCCCCCACCCTTTAAATTTTTTATTTTATCTTTTTTGGGGGGGGGGCTTGGTTTTTCGAGACAGGGTTTCTCTGTGTAGCTTTGCGCCTTTCCTGGAACTCATTTGGTAGCCCAGGCTGGCCTCGAACTGCGCCTTTCCTGGAACTCATTTGGTAGTCCAGGCTGGCCTCGAACTCACAGAGATCTGCCTGGCTCTGCCTCCCGAGTGCTGGGATTAAAGGCGTGCGCCACCACCACCTGGCTTTATTTTATCTTTTTTATGTGCATGGTGTTTTGCCTGAATCAGTGTGTTCGTATTTGTGTGTAGTGCCCAATGAGGCCAGAAGAGAGCATCAGATCTCCTGGAGCTCGAGTTACAGATGCTTCTTTTTTTTTTTTTTTTTTTTTTTTTTTTTTTTTTTTTTTTTTTTTTTAAGATTTATTTATTACATATACAGTGTTCTCTCTGCACATATCCCTGCAGGCCAGAAGAGGGCACCAGATCTCATTACAGATGGTTGTAAGCCACCATGTGGTTGCTGGGAATTGAACTCAGGACCTTTGGAAGAACAAGCAGTGTTCTTAACCTCTGAGCCGTCTCTCCAGCCCTACAGATGCTTCTTAGGCACCATGTAGGTGCTTGGAATTGAACCCAGGTCCTCTTCAAGAACAGGCAGTGCCCTTAACCATTGAGCCATCTCTCTACCCCTGCCTCCTGCTCCCCCTAGGGTTTTTTTGGGTTGCCCTGGATGTCCTGGAACTCACTTGTTAGAGCAGGATGGCCTCAAACTCAGAGATCCTTCCGCCTCTGTCTCCTGAGTGCTGGGATTAAAGGTGTGCACCACTACTGGCAATTGAGACTCAGTTTTTAAGTGATAGTTTGTTAAAGCAGTGTCATTAGTTTTAAAAGATAATATAACGCAAAATAAGAGGGGCACAGACTCACTTAAATGCCATTAAAGTATTTTAATTTTAGAAACACTTTCTTTGAAAAAGTTTTTGTTGTTGAGTATAAAGTGTTATGGAAAATATAGATTACCCAGATTCTTTGCACAGCCTAAAAAAACTAAGACATTTACATAGATCACGGAGGTAACTAGTTAACAAAATAGTTATTGTCACAAAAGAGAAATAGTATGCTGTGAGAGTTTCTTAGAAAAGCAGGCATTAGGGCATAAGTAATATTTAGCTCTAGATTGAGAGTTTGGAAACAAGGTGATGGTGGAAGGAAAGAAGAAAAAGCCTATTCACAAAATTGCAGAAACAAAAACAAAGCACCCAAATCTTACAGTTGGGCCAGTGTAATAGTGTAGGAGTAAAGAGATAACCATGGTAGAATAAAACCTACATGAAGGAAGCCCTTGAATAAATGGATAAGGGAGTGTTTAGCTCTCCTGTGAGAAAAGGGACTTTTGATCAGAAATGATTTGGTAGAGTTGGTGAGATGGCTCTGGGTAAAGGCATTTGCTGCCAAACCTGATGACTTGCTTGGTTCAATCCTTGGGACCCACATGGTGGTAGGAGAGATACATAGTTTAAGTTGTCCTTTGACCTCACATATGTACTGTGGCCCCAAATGAAATAAAGAATTAATCAATATAATTCAAAAGTTTAAAATATCATGGTTTGTCATGGAATTTAGAAAGCTGGTATTATTTGGTTGATTACCAGAATTAGCTCTGTAGTGCAAATGCAGCCATCTGTAGGTGGACTTTTCTTTCTTCCCTGGCAGTTCCCAAATAACCAACATGGAGACCTAGTATTAACTATAAATGCTTGGCCAATAGCTCAGGCTTGTTACTAGTTAACTCTTACATTTAAATTAACCCATATTTTTATATATGCTATGCCATGTGGCTTGGTACCTTTTATCAGTATGGCATGTACATCTTCTGATCTCTGTGTCTTGCTGATGACTCCAGATTCCACCCTTCTTCCTCCCAGCATTCTCAGTTTGGCTCTCCAGCCTAACCGTATCCTGTTCAGCTATTGGCCAATCAGCTTTATTAAACCAGTCACAACAACATAGATTCACACAGTGTAAAGGAATATTCCACAGCCATCTAAGGCTAGTTTTTGTTTGTTTTGGTAAATAGAGCTTTGAACACAGCCATGCAATATTTCTTTCATATATTGTTGGGGGTGTTTTAGACAGATGAATTAGGTGTATTAGTTACTTTTCTCATTTTCTTTTTATTTGAAAGATTACCTGACAAGAAGCAACTTAAGGGAAGAAGGATGTATTTCAGTTTACAGTTTGAAGGAATTGTCTACATTGGACAGGAAGTTCTGGCAACAAGGAATTGAGGTGGTCAGTCACATTGCATCCATAATCAGAAAGGGAGGAACAGTGGATGTTTACACTCACCTGCTTTCTCTTTGTTCAGTCTGGGGCCTTAGCCCATGCAGTGGCACCACCACACATTGGGTGGGTTCCCACTTCAATTAACCGAATCATGATAATCCCTCACAGATGTGTCCAGAGGCTTGTCTCCTAGGTGATTTCTATAT
Source organism: Peromyscus aztecus (assembly GCA_902168405.1). Taxonomy (NCBI): domain Eukaryota; kingdom Metazoa; phylum Chordata; class Mammalia; order Rodentia; family Cricetidae; genus Peromyscus; species Peromyscus aztecus. Next base: position 47,627 of record CABHPQ010154801.1, on the reverse strand, counting down.
CTTGTCAAGTTGATAATAATAACGGTCATGCTAGGTAATGCTTATAGATGTGAGCATATGAGGATATAAAATATTTTAATTCTAATCCTTGAAATGTGACAACTCACTTGTCCTTGTGAAATTGAAAAGAATGTTCGTTGAGGCTAGAGAGATGACTCAGTGGTTAAGAGCATTTTACTGCTTTTGCAAAGGATTTGGGTTCAATTTAATTCTCAGTATCCACATGGTGACTCACAATTATGTGTAACTCTAGTACCAGGAGATTGGATACCTTCTTAAGATCTCCTGGGGCACCAGGCACACATATGGTGCGTACACATACATACATTCAAAGCTCCCATACACATAAAATAAATCAAAAAAAAATTTTTAAGGATATTGCTTTATGCCCTTCCCTCGGTGCTTTTTAGGTTTTGTGTGTGGCGTTTATTTATTTATTTTGAGAGAGTTGGGTGGGCAGAGTGATGTAACACATTTCTTAGTTCATTGGATAATTTAATAAAATGATAAAAAGCAAAATATTGTGAAAATTCCTGTGAAGGAAATTTTTCTACTTTGCCTGAGAGGAAAGGATCCTGGGTAACAGCTTGGGCAGTTAATCACTTTATGAACTAGATTAAGCTATACCACATTTTTTTTAAATTTTTTATTTAATTTGAGATAGGTCTCTACATAGCCCTGGCTGTCCTGGAACACACTATGTAGAAGATTGGCCTGGAATTTACAGGGCTCCACCCACCTCTGCCTCCTAAGTGCTGGGATTAAAGCACCATTCTTGCCAGTACCATACTTTTTAATTGAAAATACCTTTCCTATGCAAAATAGACATGATATGTGGTTTGACAGCTTATCTTGTTTTCTATGGTTTTTAATGAGGATCACATTGGACATGAAAACTGAAAACTTGGTCATATGTGCTATGGAGAAAGTTTCACAATCCTGTGGTTAATGATGCATTTATCTTAGTGCTTTTCAATCAAGTCTCACAATAATGAGTGCCTTCTGAGAGGTTTTGTGGAAGCACATTGTATGTCAACAATCTTTTTATTTCTCAAATAAAGAAAAAAGGAATTAATGTGGATGGAACATCTTTTGTTTATTTTACTTACAGCTTACTTTTTTTTCTTAGACACATTTCAGATGAAGGTGGAGGTTTTTTGTTTTTTGTTTTATTTTTGTTTGTATTTTTTTGCTGTTTTTCATTTTGATAAGGACTCACTCATTGTGATAGTCACAATGACCTTGAATTCAGAGTTCTGCTTTGGCCTCTTGACTGCTGAGGTTGCAGATGTATGCTATCTGGCAAGTCTTGTTTGATACCTGGCTCATAACAGAAAGGATTTCTAAAGCTGATAGGCTGGTTTAGCTTGATCCTGTATACTTTTTTTTTTTTTTTTTTGCATAGGATCTCTATGTAGACCAGGCTAGCCTTGATCCTCTGGAGCTCTGCTGGGGATGTCTTTCTGTATGCTGTGAATGTGTGTTGCTCTGATTTGGTTGATAAATAAAATGCTGATTGGCCAGTAGCCAGGCAGGAAGTATAGTATAGACGGAATAAATAAAGACCAGAATTCTGGGAACAGGAAGGCTGAGTCAGGAGCCAGACACAGAAAAAACAAGATGTGAAGGCAGAACTGGGAAAAGGTACCAAGCCACGTGGCTAAGCATAAATAAGAATTATGGGTTAGTTTAAATGTGAGAGCTAGTCAGTGGTAGGCCTGAGCTAATGGCTGAGCAGTTTTAATTAATATAAGCCTCTGTGTGTTTACTTGAGTCCAAGCAGCTGCAGGACTGGCGGGTGAGAGAGATTTGTCCTGACCATGGGCCAGGTGAGACACAAGAAAACTTCAACAACAGAGCTCTGCCTCCCTACTTTTTTTTTTTAAGTTAAATATTGTACAAAATTATCGAGATGAAAATGGAGAGCTAAATAATAGCTGCTCATTAGCTCCTAAGAAAAGGAAATTTTTGTTTTCACAGCACAAAAACATTCTTTAGAGAGATAGTCTGTTTAGCTCTTTTCAAAGTTATTTAAAAAACGGTGTGCATGTGTATATGTATACATGTTATTGCACATAGAGGCTAGAGGTTGACAGTGATTCTTCTTCCATTGTTTCTCTACCTTACCTATTTTTTTTCACTGAAGTTGGAGCTCAGTGATTGGCTAGAAAGTCTGGCTGACAAGGCCCAGGGAGCCTTGTTATACCTTCTTTCCTCCTTGGTATTATAATCATAAGCTCTGCTGTGCCTAGCTTTTGACATGTGCTAAGGATTCTGACTGAGATCCTCATGCTTTCTTGATAAGTACCTTACTTCTCAGAGCCCCTTTTCAAAATTTTAGATGAAAAATTTGAGGAATTTACTTATCATTTCTAGATACTGCATTAACAAATTGGCTATGTAAGAAAAGAAAATTGGCCGGGCGGTGGTGGTGGTGGCAGCGGCGGCGCACGCCTTTAATCCCAGCACTCGGGAGGCAGAGCCAGGCGGATCTCTGTGAGTTCGAGGCCAGCCTGGTCTCCCAAGTGAGTTCCAGGAAAGGCGCAAAGCTACACAGAGAAACCCTGTCTCGAAAAACCAAAAAAAAAAAAAAGAAAGAAAAGAAAATTGTGGTGCTGGAGAGATGGTTCCACAGTTAAGAGCACTTTCTACTCTTGCAGAGGACCTGGGTTCAGTTGCCAGTGGGTCACAATCTAACTCTAATTTCAGAGAATCCAACACCCTCTTCTGACTATTGATGGCTGCTGGAGGAGGGGGCAGTCATTATCTTCAGTTGTGTGCCCACTAATGATCTCATCAGAAACATACATTATCTGTAAACTCTATAGACTTAATATGTATTTTATTTTGTTATCGTATATTTGTATTTGAGCTGAGTCTTGAGCTGTAGCTGAGGCTGATTGGGAAATTGAGGTTCTTCTGCCTCAGTTTCTTGTATTTGTCTCATTTTGCTTAGTTTTTAATTAAAGTTCATCATCTTTACAAGAAGGTAAAAGTGGGGAGGTTTTGCTTGATAAAAGTTGACAACTTCATTTAAATTTTTGTTTAGTTATGAGGACACTGATCTGTCTATAAAAGGGTCAGGAAGTGATTTTTTTTTTTTTAAAGATTCATTTTATTTATCATGTACACAGTATTCTGCCTGCATGTATCCCTGCAGGCCAGAAGAGGGCACCAGATCTCATTACAGATGGTTGTGAGCCACCATGTGGTTGCTGGGAATTGT
>CABHPQ010154801.1:18560-44301 GCA_902168405.1 Peromyscus aztecus | reverse complement strand
AGAGGGCACCAGATCTCATTACAGATGGTTGTGAGCCACCATGTGGTTGCTGGGAATTGAACTTAGGACTTCTGGAAGAACAGCCAGTGTTCTTAACCTCTGAGCCATCTCTCCAGCCCCCAGGAAGTGATTTTAATACACCTTTCCTACCCCAGTACAGCAAGGGTCTTAGCTGGCATACACATCCTCAGATTGATTGGTGTTTGATTTAAAACAGAACAAAATAATGTCCCCAAACTAACAACTTTTGTGGAAGACACTTCATGTAGTAAACAGTAAAACCATAATAGCAGAGAACCATCATTGTAATTGTATTAAAAGTTTTCAGTGTCTATGTTGAAAATTATCCTTTCTTTGAACCCATTGTTTCCAACAGTTCAGTGGAACAGTTGAGAGTAGTATTGAGAGATCATTTATAGACTGCACTACAAGACTTTGATTTAGACCTTTCAGTTACCACACTACCTCCAGTGACTCAGATGTGCAGTCTTCAGGGAAAAAAAAGCACTTTTCTTACTTCCAGGATAAACTTAGTCTAGAGGTTTCTGAAATATTTCCCACTAGCAGAATTTCTGTTTGAACTCTCTTCTGTTGGATAATCTCTGAGTTTAAGTGTGGAGATTCCTTTTTAACAAGATTTATTAATTTTTTGAAAATTCCATATATGCATACAGTGTGTATTTTGATCACATTGACCTTCCTACTCCTCCCTAACTCCTCTTCCCAGATCTACCTCCACCCTTAAATGTAATTATTCTTTATCTCAAGACCTCTACTGGATTTAAATATATTTGTTTCACTTTATATACATTCACATTTGGTAATTAAAGGAAATTCTAGTTCAGAAAACAAGAAAAAACATTTTTTTCACTTTAAAATGGTTTGTATTTAGAGTTAAGTCTTCTAAAGAGAACTATAGGTACTTTAATAGCTGCATGCATTGTCTAGTTTTACAAACATGAAGAAGCAGTTAGTGATCTTTGAAGTACTATGAATTTTTAGGAATCCTTAACACTGAGCTCAGACTTTTGTTTGACGACAAATGCCATTACCTGATGAGCCACCTGACCAGCCCCCAACCCTGCTCTTTTCGTAAAGATTAATTCCTTTTGTGGTCTACCTGGCCAGGTTATTATTTCATTGAACATTTGTACGTCAAAAGGTGTTGAGTCATTGTTAGTTAAGAAAATAGGTATGTTGCTAGTGATCAGTGATGTTGAGTCATTGTTAGTAAGAAAATAGTGAGGTATGTTGTTAGTGACCTGGGTGTGAGTGTTGCTGGGTTTTTTTCTTTTCCTCCCTGTTCTTTCTTCTTCCTCTCCCAGGGCAACACACACTAGGCATTATATCATCACTGAGCTACAAAATTATACATTTTGAGCAATTATGCATCCTAACCTTTTCCTCTAGATACTAATTTGTATGGTATTGGGCAAATATTTTCTTTATTTTTTTTTTTAACAAAAAGCATAGACAAGACCTATTTTGAACTTTTTACTCTGTCTTAAGTAACAATCAAAGTACCATAATAAAAGGGCTGGAGAGATGACTCGGGTTAAGAGTGCAGACTGCTCTTGTAGAGAGGACTGGAATTTGATTCCCACCACTCAAGTCATACGGATATAACTGTCCCAGAGGATCTGATGTCCTTTCTGGCCTCTGTGGGTACCTTGACACAAGAGTTTATATAAAATACTATAATAATAACAACAACAAAAATAACAAGTTATTTCAAATTTAGTCTAAATCATGTGCCATTTGACCTTACAGTTATTCTCAGAGTGGCCCTCAAAATGGGGGAATCCAACCATTGTCATCCAGAAACGTTATTTTATGTGTATGAATGCTTTTCCTGTGTGTGTGTCTGTGCACCACATTCGTGAAGTACTTGGGGAAGTCAGAAGCGGGCACAGGAACCCCTGGAACTGGAGTTTGACTCACTTGTGAGCTGCCATGTGGATGCTTGGAACCGAATCCAGAGGAATAGAGCAGTAAGAGAGACTGACTCACTCAATTGTAGAACTCTACCTGCCTCTGCCTCCGGTCCTGAATGCTGGGATTAAAGGCTTGTATCACCACATCCATATTTAATACTTTTTGTTTGTTCTAATAGTATTCTAGTGGTGGTTCTGCGACATTTTATTTGTTCATCTTTTGATGTGCTTTGGGTTATTTCCACCTTTTGACTCTACAAACAATATTGATAAGAAGATTCATATACTGGTTTCTTCATGTGAAGATGTGCTTTCAGTTTTTGCATGTACCTAGGAGTACAATTACTGAGTAAATACAGTAACTTATGTTTTAACTTTTAGAAACTGCCTGTTTTCTGGAACTGTCCTGTCATTTTACATTCTAGGTAGCTGTGAATGGGGGTTTCAGCTCTGCACACCCTTTTCCAGTACTTATTTGCTGTCTCCCATGCTAGTGGGTATGAAGTGGCTAGCTTGGATTTTGGGTTCTCTAATGATGAATGATGTTGATAATCTTTTTAAGTATTTATTGGTTATTTGTATACCGTAAAGAAATGTCTCTTCAGATCATTAGCCATTTTTATTTTACTTTCATTTTATTTTATTGTTTGTGTGTGCATGATATATGTGAGTACATGTGCCATGATTGCTAGATTTGCTCAGGAAGTCTTTTACTGCTGATCCATCTCCTGGCTCTGGTACGGTACTTGTGGTGTTTTCTTGTTTATTAAATAAAACTTGCTGCAACATAGTATGTAGTGGTATATTGGTTGCATCCTTGTACATCTTATGAGTCTTTGGATTGCATCTAAAGACCACATTGAGTGATTGCCTTATTCTGTCTAGGTTTGTGTAAGTACAGAGTAGGATGTTTAGACCAAAACAAAATAACCTAACCACATTGTTTTTCCTTGACCACCTTTTGCTTTTTGTGTCATAGTATAAGAAATTTTTGCCTAACTTAAGATTCTGAGCAATTTTTGCTTTATGCTTTCTTTCAGGAAGATTGTACTTTAATATTCTACATTTATATGGAGCTCATCCACTTTGAGTTTGTTGAATGTACATTAAAAATATTTTCTTCTGCAAATGTTTCAGAGTAGAAATAAATGTTAATGTAACTGTAGAAGTGTATGTTTTAAAATTTGGGGTGGTTGTATGAGAGCTATATATTTTGAGGAAACATTTATCAACAGAATTGCCTATTCACTAGAACTATCTCAAAATGGAGAAATTTTTTTATGTTAGTCTTATAAATTGTATTATGGAATCTCGTGTGTGTGTGTGTGTGTGTGTGTTCAATTCAAGGCCTTACCTTTCTTGCTTAAACTGATTTACTTGTTACTAATGGGAAATTTTTACCTGAATGCTTTTTAAAATTTGAGTCCATTTGTTGTTTTGGACAGTGTTTTCTAAGAATCCATTCTGTTAGAGAGTTAGTTCCCAGAGTCAAAGGAATGTTGTTTACAGGACGGGAAAAGGAAGGAAACTTAGAGTCCCTATTCCAGTTATTATGGTTTTAATTTTTAAGTGGTGGAGGGTGTGTGCATGAGGTCCAAGGACAACTTTGTGAAATTAGTTCTCTTACCCTTTAGGGATCAAGCTCGGGTTATAAGGTTTGTATGCTAAGTGTTTTACCCACTGAGCCATCTCAATATCCCAGGCATTATGCTTGTTTATATACCTTAAACATACACGTTTTTACAGGTGGAAAAATATGTACTAGATAGGTACCATAAGTGACTTAGGAAGGCTACACATGTAGTTTATTAATTTGCTGAAAACAAGAGCTAGAATCAGATTTGTATTGCTTGAAAGCCAGGATTCCTCTATGGTTCTCTTACATTCAGTAGTAAGCAGTTCCTTGTGTGTTTGGGGTGTGCACCTGTAGAAGTGTGAGTGTCATAATTGGTGAATGGTGAGGGGAAAATTATTGTAAACTATAAAATGAGTAACTTCAACTTGAGGGAATAAGGAATTTTTAATTTAATGAGAACAAGTATTTTATTTGGTATGGTTATGTAAAACATATTAATCATTTATACATTTCTTTGCTTGTGAATACATTTGAAACTTAGTTCCAAAAATGTGGCCAGAGCCGTATGAATAAGAGCAGTGCAGTTGTCACTTGGCGTCCCTAGAGGATTGGGTCCAGGACAGCACCCTACACACCCAAAATCTGAGGATGCTCAAGTCTATAAAGTTATGTATGTCTAGTGTGTATATCCATCTTATAATTCAAGTAAAAAGTCGTGTCTGGATAATACCTGATGCCATGTAAGTAGGAAGTTATGTTACTTGTAAGTTAATAAGTAGTTAGGATGCATTACTTAGGCAGTAATGACAAAGCATGTTTTATGTTCAGCACATTCATGATTCCTTTTTCCCTGGACATTTTAATTTTAAATTTTATTTATTTAGAGTTTAAGATAAAACCAGTGAGGTGAGGTGAAAATTGCAGCACTCACCAGGAAAAGGGTTGGAGAAAATGTCACGCCTTTTAAGTTAGGCATGAAGTAGACATCACTTAGTAAGAAATAAAAAGGGCCTAGTAAGAGGGGAAGCAGGCTAGTAAAATGAAGGAAGATCCCCTCAGAGCCTTTCCTGAATGTCTGCTGTCGAGTATGTTGAGTCTGGGAGTGCAGAAGCCATGAGATCAAAGTGGGGCTTTGTGTGCTTGTGTGGTGACTGACGACTTCATTAAGACTGGTGTTTTCATTTACTGCTTTCTAGCTAGCCATTTGTTGTCTTCTGTTATCTCTGTTATTGTTTTGTGTTATGAGACTACAGTATAAAACAATATTTGTAATTTTATTTCTTTGCTTTCCATTTTAATGAAATGGCACTGGTCTGTCATTGAAAACCCAAGACTTACTATAATTACAGTTATAACACTCTTTAGTGATGTGTGCTGCTGCTGTTGTTTGCTTTGTTGTTGTTTTAGGGTGTTTTGTTTTGTTTTGTTATTCCTTTGTTGTTTTTCAGATAGGATTTCTCTGTGTGGGGCCATCTTCCTTCCTCTCCCCCATCCAGGAACTTAGTCTGTAGACCAACCTGGCTCTGAACTCACTGAGATCTGCCTGCCTCTGCCTCCTGAGTGCTAGGACTAAAGGCATTTGCTATTACTGCCCAGCAGGATTGATTATTCAGTCAGTCAGTTGAGTGAAATTTGATGATTTTTATCACAGAATTCCTAATTAGAGGTAAAATTTGTGTATCTTTCATGTCTTTTACTTTTTATCTTCTAGCATTGTAAGTTGTGTCTATGTTCATTAGTTATTATTATCATCTGATGTCAGTTCATGTTATCAAAGAATGATAAGGAATATGACATCATCTTTGTATCAGACTTAGTGATTTAAAGTACTTGGAACCTTTGCCCACATATATATCTATCTATATAACTGGTTGTGTTCTTGATTTACGGATCTGAAAGCAAGTGTTTATCTGCATATATGGGAGTAATATTCTCCTGCAGAGTATTTCTATTCATTGCTGATATATGTAGATGGGACTGGTTATAAACTACAGTTTTTATAACTGAGTGTTATTTTTGCAGCTGCAGAAACATGGGAACTGATTGTGCATCTTGCATCAAAAGATGTGTTGTTTCTTGTCAAAATTTTCTAAAACAGGAAAGTGAAAGCTACATTCAGATTAGGTCACATTGGAGATTAGTGATAATACTTTTCTGTATCAAGGAGAGGGATGAGCTGGCCAGTTTTTTTTTTTTTTTTCTTCCATAAATATTTAGTGCCAGCTCTCTGTAATGATTTGTGCTATAAGCTTTCACTGAAAATGCCAGATGAGACAATATAAGAAGTTAAATGTAAGTTGTGGAGTGGCATATACCTGTAATCCGAGCACTGGGTAGGCAGAGGCAGGCGGATCTCTGAGTTCTAGGCCTCTTTGGTCTACAGAGCAAGTTACAGGACAGCCAGGGCCAAACAGAAACTCTGCCTTGAAAATCCCCCCCCCCCCAAAAAAAGAAAAAATGGAAATTTATTGCTTAGGATTTGTTTTGACTATTTGAGGGTATTGGGGGCAGGGAAGGGGATTAATGAGTACAGTACAAAGAAGGCCAAAAAAATAAAAATAGTAAAATAACACCCAGAAGAGGGGGAAGTCATATAGTATAGTATAGTAGTGCACCCCTGTAAAGACTGGAGGACTTTGAGTTGGAGGATAGCCTGACCTATAGTGAGACCTTGCCTTTAAAATATCCAGAAGAATTTTGGGGTGAGGGCAGTGGGAAAGGCCAGGAAGAAATGAGGAAATCTACTTAATGTTTGTTACATTTGTTACCATTGAGGAATTTTTGTTTTTGTTTTTTGGAGGCAGAGTTTCTCTGTGTAGCCCTAGCTGTCTTGGAACTCACTCTGTAGACCAGGCTGGCCTTGAACTCAGAGATCTGCCTACCTCTGCCTCCTGAGTGCTGGGATTAAAGGTATGCACTACCACCTCCCTGCTACTTGTTATTTCTTGAGTGGGTTGCACACATGTGGGGGTCATGACAACTCTGTGCAGTGAGTTTTCTTTTTCCACCTTCATGTGGATTCTGGAGGTTGAACTCCTGATTGTCAGGTTTGCAGAACAAGTGATGATTGTACTAGGTGAAACCATCTAGCCAGTTCAGGGAATAATGTTAAATGTGAGTTGTTGATAACGTCAGATTGCTCCTTTTTGTAGATCATGTCACTCCTTGACATTTATAGGGGAAAATACTTATTATTTTACCAGAAAAGGAGAGAGAGAGAGATAGACAGACAGACAGACACAGACACTTGGTTATTTTCTCTGCTACCAAGAATAATACCAAGAGTAGTGAACCAGTATATATAAATTTAAGCCACGTGGTAATGTGAAAATAACTTTGCTGGCTTTCAGGAAAAAAAAAATCACTTTCAATTAAAGGCACATCACCCTAAATTTACAGAAGTAGTTAATACTTCTTTGTATAGAATATCTAGATTATGGGCTGTGGGAGCTCATATGAGCGCTTGCCTAGTGTTCGTTAAGACACTAGGTTCCAAGAGCTGGAGAGATGGCTCAGCTTACCATCTCTGTTCCAGGAGTATCTTATAGTGTAATTTATGATGGTGTAGTGATGAAATTAACGTAGTTAAGTTGCTAAGTTTGAGCAATGCCCTGGATTATAGCAGAGCCCTAGAATGGAGAAGTCTTGGTGCTTTTGGTACTGTTGCTCACAACAGCCCTTCAGGGAAGGGTTTGGGGTCATATACTTGATCAACTTGAATTTTGGCTTAGCCAACTGATAATTTAACGGACTTTGATAAATTCTTTATGAACCTAAGATTTTCATTTATTCACTGGGGCATAGTGGAGCTGTTATGAAAACCCTCTAAGAAAAAAAAAGTGGCCAACCTCGTAGCTGTTACATTTCTTAAATATTTATTTTGTAACTAAACCTTGTTAATTAATCATGTGCTGTTACACATGGTATAAATATACCTGTGTATCTTGAAAGTTCATTATTGATGAGTGGTCAAGAAGGGGGAAAGGACAAAAACTGGAATATTATTTCATATTTTCTATGTAAAAATTTACTTGGCCGAAGGTAGATTTAGCTGTGCAGTAATAGTAAAGCACCAAGGCATCTTGAATTGACACTTAAGATTGCTGCCCTCTATAATAACAATTCAAAAATGCAAGGCCTGGGAAAGAATGTGCATGAGTTAACTGTAGTAATGTTATTATTACTAAAATTGTTTTCTTTCATACATTTTCTTACTCTGTGGTTCTGACTGGCCTCAAACTCATGATCCTCCTGTCTGGATCTGCACAGTTCTGTGTTAGCATGCCCAAAGTTATTTTTAGTTTCTTTCTATCTTTGTCATAGCTGTTCAAGTATTTTGACAGTCATAAGCCACATTTGCCACCATACCTGACTGCCAAGTCCTGTTATTTATGCTCCAGAATGCCTACTCACTTTACTGTGAAAAGGTTTTTACCTAAATCCTCTATTTTATTGACATAAGTTGATAGTTCTTGTATGCACATTGGATAACTGGAAAGCATTTAAGAAAAAAAAATTTGATATTACCTCCAGTTAAAATCTGATTTATTGACTAGCTTAAGGTTAGTCTTCAGCATTGTTTTAAATTTTACTTTACTTTTTATTATATGTATGAGTGTTTTGCCTGCATTCATGTTCACCACCTACATGCCTGGTGCTCAAGGAGGCCAGAAGAGGGCTTTGTATCCTTGGAACTGGAATCTAACCTGGAAGAGCAGCTAGTGCTCTTAACTGTAGCATGAATCTTAAAAGTTCTTATTAATAAAAATCAAACCCAGAGCCAGGTGTTGGGGTGAATGCTGGAAGATCAGAGAAGCAGAACAAGCCACAGCCACCTCACCCTGCCAGTTCCTCAGCTGATCCTGTTTCCTCAGACTGGAAGCCTCTGGGTCCTCATCCAAATGGATCTCAGCTGAACTGTTGCTCAAAAGCCTGAAAGCTTAACCAGCTTCTAGTTCTTCATCCTCACGCCTTAAATACCTTTCTTCTTTCTGCCGTCAGTTTCTGGGATTAAAGGTGTCAGTCACTATGTCTAGCTGTTTCCAGTGTGGCCTTGAACTCACAGAGATCCAGACAGATCTCTGCCTCTGGAATGCTAGGATTAAAGGCATGTGTGCCACTATTTTCTGGCCTCTATATCTAGTGGCTGTTCTGTTCTCTGACCCCAGATAAGTTTATTAGGGTGCACAATATTTTGGGGAACACAATACCACCACACTTAACCACTAGACCAACTCTCCAGGGAGGCCCCATTCCCCCACATTCTTGTTTTAAAAAACTTATTTAGTGCTGGGGAGATAGCTTAATCAAGTGCTTGCTTTGTAAACATGAGTCTGGATCCTCAGAAACCATGTAATCCTAGCAGTGACTAGACATGAGATAGAGACAGATCCCTGAAGCTCACTGGCCAGCTAACTTAGTTTTCTGGGTGAAGTTATGGACCAAGAAAAGCTGGCAGAGTCCTCAGAAACACACTCAAAGTTGTTCTCCGACCTCCACTTGTGCATTGTATAGATCACTGAGATCCAAGGATCCCTAGTTGTATTTGGTAATCTAGGTTTGTACGTTCAAGTGATTGTGTCAGGGATTGCAGAGATAGTGTAGTTGGTTGAATGTTTGGTATTTTTTAAGTATGAGGATATGAGTTTGATTTCTAGAATCCATTGGGGGGAATAAAAAAGGTTTGCTATGCTCATCTGCACTTGTAATTCTGTCACTGGATGGGGAGACAAAGGCAGATGGATCCGTAGAATCCAGCCGGACAGACTAGATTAATCAGCAAATTCCACGCCAGTGAGAGACCTTGCCTCAAAAAACAAAGTGATTGGGCAGTGGTGATGCACACCCATTAATCCCAGCACTCTGAGGCAGAGGCAGGGGAGATCTCTATGAGGTCAGGCCAGCCTGTTCTACAGAGCTAGTTCTAGGATAGCCAAGGCTACACAAAGAAACCCTGTCTCAAAAAACAGACAAACAAAAAAGTTACAAGCCAGGCGTGGTGGCACACGTGCACCTTTATTCCTAGCACTCAGGAGGCAGAAGCAGGAGGATTTTTGAGTTCCAAGTCCAGCCTGGTCTACAGAGTGAGTTCCAGGACATCTAGGGATGGATACACAGAGAAACCTTGTCAGGAAAAACCAAAAACAAGGTGATTGGCACCTGAGAAATGGCACATTAAGTTGGTCTCTGGCTCTATCTATGTACATAAACATAAGAACATACACATTAACATAAACTGTCTCAAAAAAATATACATGTGCCACATACACCCTGCCAGATGTAGAGAATATTGTAATCTTCTAGCAAATCACTGTGGTTAAACTGTGTGATTTCTCTTTGTAAATGAGCAGGTTTTTTTTTAATTATTTACTTTTATATGTGTGTGTTTTGCTTGCACTTAAGTCTGTGTACCACGTGTACAATATTTTCAAAGTCCAGAAGTCATGTTCAATCTCGTGGAACTGGAGTTACTGACAGCTGTTGGCTGCCATATAGGTGCTGGCAATCAAACCTCGGTCCTTAGACAGTGCAGCCAGTGCTCTGAACCATGGAACCATCTCTCCAGCTCCATAAATGAGCAGTTTTTACATGTATGTATTCCATTCCATTTTCAAGCATATGGTTCTTTAAATTGAATTTTTGAGTTCAGGGAAATGTGTGGTGGTTAGAGTGAAGAGTCCCCACTAGGCTTAGCTACTTGAACATTTACCTTCATTTAAACTTGTGGATGTTTATCGTCATGTTTTGTTTTCCCCAAAAGTGTTTAATTTCCACACCCAACAATATTAATATTTTCTCACCAAAATAATTACACTATTTTATGTCTGTTGGGAACTGTTTATTCATTGAACTAGAACATATTGCATAATACCTGTGTCCAAGGACTTAACCTGTGTCAACCAAGGCTCCTGCATATGTGGTGGTCAGAAACATTCCTGTAAATGAGACAGAAGTCAGGGTCATCATGTGTGGCTTTCCTCATATCTTGTGTTTTATTCTACCCATGAATGTTGTCAACTCTTCCCTTCAGATTACATTCTGAATTCATATGGCTCTGTGCAGTTTGGTTTCTCTCGCCCTGTTTTAACTTTTCATCTTTTGCCTGGGCATCCTCCGCCTTCTATATCTCCCTGATGTTCTTGATCATCTACATTGTGTTCTTCAATAACATTCATATGATCTCCAAATGTAAATAATAACATAGCGTACCCCTGCTCAAATTTCCTTCCTGTCACAACCTAAAATTTAGGCTCTACAAAGTACCTACAGGATCCAGGCTCTGCCTTTTGCTATATAGTCTTACCTTTTATCACTTGTCTCACTGGGCTCAGTCAAACTGATCATCTACTCAGTAAGGTGAGTGTATCCTTCCCTGTTCATTTGGGGTTCCCTCTGTTTAAAAGCTTTGCTCCAGATCTATTATTATTCAGTTCTTTACCCTTGTTCAAGTTTCTACCAGTTTCAATTTGAAAGAAAGAAATAAAAAGAAGATCCAGCTTTAAAAGACAAACCTCATTCTCTCCTATTACCTCTTTTGTTTTCCTTTGCAGCACTCATTAGAAACACTTATTTTCAATATATGCACACACAGTTTGGGCCTTTTTAGTCTCTTTCCTTCTCTGGAATGTAAATCTATTGTTAGGGCGATTGCCTTGTTCGTCACCCTAACAAAAATACTTTGAAACATAATCATCCAAAAAGTGCTTTAATTTCCTGATGAAAATTATAGTTACTATGAGTCTAGGAAATCACAAAGTAAGGGTCCTAAGAGAAGTCCTACCAGTAAACTTTACTTTGGTTTGTCAGTGTGGCCAGACCATGTAAGCACATGGAGGAAAGTGTGTTTCCTAAAGATATTGATGCAGGTAGGAACCATAGCAAATAGGAACTTCGTAGGCCATGTTAAGACTCAGAAAAGGGAGTTTTCAGTATCTCTGAAGCAGTTGCTATGCTGGTCTAAGTACGTCTGTACAGAATGGTGCTCTCTTAGGTTCTTCACAAGCAACTGACTTGGAAAGTTGAGAATTAACAGAATGGTGTGATGAGTTACTAGCCTTTGACTTTTAAAGACTGTTGCCATTTTGAAGGTAATGAGCATAGATTTTCCAGGCCATTTGCGATTTTCTGTTTTTCTCACTTTGAATCATGGAACCTATTTCCATTTTTGGAAAAGGAAAATTCTTTAGATAATTAAGTTAGGCTTCTGTTGAGAAAACCTCTGAGCTGTGATTGGATACTTGTCTTTAGTGAGGGGTGAACATGACCTTTTGAACTCACTTGCAGGAAAAAGGGGGATATCCAGAAGAAGATGCTTTGTTAAATATATTTATCTGCTTCCATAATGCTATCACATTGTCTGATTTCTGAATTGGTCCACTTAAGTAGACTGACTAGAGGTAGTTAAAAATTAACTCAGGTAAAAGTGTTTGCTGCACAGTATTGGTGACCTGATTTCAATCCCTGGAATCTATGACATAGAGAACCTGACAGTTGTCATGTGGCCTTCACATGTGCACCCACACTTTTACACTTATTACACCCACAATAATAAATTAAAAATTAAGACATGTTAACTGAAATTCCTGTAGTGTCCCTGTTCTCTTTTATTAGCATCATAGTCCATTTTATTAGAATATATACCAGATACATCTTCACATTTTTTTTTCCTAGTCGTCAAAGCAACTAAATACCCAGGGTGGGTTACTCAACTGTTTTGTAAAGGACTGTGGAAGACTCAAGTAAACTCATCAAGTTGAGAAAGTATATTACCGTTATTTTAAGATTTTTTAACCTCTCTTTTATTTGCTCCAGTAGTCTACTGATAGTAAGTATTCCTTGATATCATTCAGAATCCAATACATAGAGTATATTTTAGCAAGTAGACTGTCAGCTACACCTGAGCCTCAGTTCCTACTTACACTGCCTTAGATATGTGTTTGTTGAGGTAGTTGCATTTCTAATAAGAGTAAATATTGCCGGGCAGTGGTGGCACACGCCTTTAATCCCAGCACTCCGGAGGCAGAGCCAGGCGGATCTCTGTGAGTTTGAGGCCAGCCTGGTCTACAAAGTGAGATCCAGGACAGGCACCAAAACTACACACACAAACCTTGTCTTGAAAAAAAAAAACAGTAAATATCCTTGAAATGTTATGTTTATTTTGTTAGGTCTTTAGAAGGAATAGAAAATAATGTATGTCAAGTACTAGGTTCTACAGGCTTTACTGAGTAAGTAGTAGCCACTTTTAGTATTACTAATATCAGTGTGAAGTATATTCCTCTCTTGCCATCATTGTGGTGTTTTAAAGCCTGAGAACTGAATTGAAATGGATAGTAATGATAACAGGGATTTGTTAGGAAAACCATATGGATCTGAAACATTGAAACTATCATTTTAGCTACTTTGTTGTTACTCTTTTTCCAGGCTGGCCTCTTGCTGTGTGTTTCAGGCTGACCTCAAACTCATGATCTTCCCAAGTGCTAGGTTTACAGATGTGTGTTTCTTTGTCCAGGTATGTTGTTTGGTTTGGGTTTTTTTTTTTGGGGGGGGGGGGGGTGGTCTCCTTATCTTTTAAAAAAAATTATTTATTTAGTTGTTAGGTGACTGCCTTGGAGCAAATATAAAGGTCAAGGACAGCTAGTGGGAGTGTGTTTTCCCCTTTAACCATGTGGGCTCTGGAGCTCACACTCAGATCTTCTGGCTTGCCAACAAGTACTTGTACTGCTGAAGCCATCTCAGTGGCCCACTTTTTCTTTAAACCGTTTTTTCCTTGTAATATAGAGTATTCATACAAGCAGAGTTAGGCTGACTGGTGGCACATGCCTTTAATCCTAGTTTGGAGGCAGTGGCTGGAATATCTCTGTGAGTTCTCGGAGGCCAGCCTGGTCTACATAGCAAATTCCAGGCCCACCAGGAATATACAGTAAGTCCATATGTAAGTAAAAATAAGGAAAGACTGTTAATTTTGATATCAGGGACCACCCTTCTGCTGACCTTTATTCTCAACCATAAGAGTTGGTTTTGTTGAATTAGGAGCCAGAGTTTTGACATGATGTTGTCTTGTGACCAGAGATGAGAGGCACACATTCCTCCCACTCTAATCAAGGTATTGGCACTTGGTGGTTTTTAGTGGGAATCCTTTCATTTTCATGAGATGAAGTTGCTTGATTAGTATAGATAATTTATTTTGTATTTATTTCTAAATAATCTGTGGTTGATAGGGACCTTCCACATACAGTTTTTCTTAGCCAGCTAATTTTATAGCACTTGTGTTATAAACATGAATATGCCATATTTTATGGTGTGGATACCTGTTTAAGTATTTTTATAAAATCTGCCTATAATTATTGATAGGATAAATATGTTTGTATACTTGCTATATTAGGGCCTTGAAACATAGGTAAGGGAATTTCCCAAAAATAGAAATCCAGCCTTTCAGGCTATGAGCATTTCAAGCCTGTAAGTAAAGGCTAGCCTTATATTATATTCTGTTCTCAGTTCCCCATCAATTCTCAGTTATGGCATCCTAAAGAATCATTATTCGTTAATCACTCATTAATTCATCAATTCAACAAGTAATTACTGCCTATTTTTGAAGGTCAGGCATTCATTTGCTGCAAAAAAACAGCATATAAATACTGCCCCTATTTTCTTGTAGGAGAGTTTTTCAAGAACAACTTAATAGTCACATATTGTGATAAACACTATGGGGAAAAATAAACCAGAAAAGAGGGATGTACAGAGGGTAGAACCATAGGCAGTATAGTGATAAGTAGGATGGTTCAAGCCTAACTGAACATACTCTGTATAAAAATGGGCAACCACGGAGGCACAGAAAAGGAAACAGCAGGTGCCAAAACCTTTGATAGAGCCTGCATGTAGTCTCAGCAAGTGAGTGAGTGATGCTCAAATAAGTGAAGGGGAAATAGAAGGTAAAGTCAGAGAGGTAAAGGGAGGCTGAGACAGTTTGTATGTAAACCGGTATGCTATTTGTTTTTAGGATTGTAGGTCTTACTCTGTAAGGCAGTGATTCTCAACCTTTCTAATGCTGTGATCCTTTAATACAGTTCCTCATGTTGTGGTGACGTGAAGTTACTTTTGTTGCTACTTCATAACTTATGAATTGTAGTGTAAATATTTGTGTTTTCTGATGCATTAGTCAACCTGGTGTCGCGACCCACAGGTTAAGAACCATATCTCCAAGGTATGTAAAGAAGTGGCCTCCTTGAACTGATCTAGTTTGAAAGGAATGCTTTACTGCCATGGACAGGAGCAGGGGAATGAGGATTAGGGGGCTGTTGTAGTATGCTAGTGAGAAAATCCTGACTTGGGCCAAGGAGGTGATGATAGAGGTTATGTGAATTAACATAACAATTAGCTTGCTGTATTTGACAGCATCTTAGGAAGGATTTGATGATGGACTGGGTATATGAATTAAAAAGAAGAGAAGACTTTCTGGTCTCAGAAAGTAGGTAGAAGATGTCTCTCTACTGAAGTGGAAAGATTAGTATTGTTGGTAGGGACAGGAGAGTTCATATTCTTATGATAAAGATATTGAGCTGCTGGAACACTGTTCTGTGACTTTTTTGAAAGGGGTATAACATTACATAGTTATTGAATGCATGTCATTATATGTTCTTCAGAATCCAAAATAAAGATGAACTGTAATGTAAATTATGGGCTTTTGTCAAAAATAATATGAGTACTGGTATATCATCTATGACAACCCTACCACAGCAATGCATGGTTTTGTTTCTTTTTTTCCTTTTCTTTTGGTTTTTCAAGACAGGGTTTCTCTGTGTGGCCCTAGCTGTCCTGGAGCTCACTGTAGACCAGACTGGCCTCGAACTCATGATTCACCTGCCTCTTCCTCCTGAGAGCTAGGATTAAAGACGTGCCACCACCTCCTGGTTATCCAGTTACTTCATAGTTCATTCCTTTGTCACAGTATTGTCCCTCTTTGTAGCATATTTCTTAAAAGTTTTGTCTTGGAATATACAGATACATTTCCATTCACCCAGTAAAGTGCTCATAAAAACAGTGGCACCTAAGAAGTATAATTGTAGTAGTAACTGGTTTGGAAGTGCGGTTTCATTGGTCTTCATTCAGTCACTGAACCATCCTAAGATGTCTGTTGAGCTTTATGTACCGGTCACCAATGGTCCCTAAAAGAAATTACACTTAACAAATTCTTGTCTTTCCATCTTTTTTTTTTTTTTTTAAACTGTGTGTGGTGGTTTATTCTAATGGTCTTCCTATGCTCTTTCTGTGCATAAAGCTAGCCTGAAACTCAGGTTTCCGAGTGCTGGAACTATAGGCACCAGGATTTCCAGTATACTTTTCTTTATGAAGATTGAATTTGGGTAAAATGGAATATGCCTCAAGTAAACCATGTTGCATGGAATAAAAGTTTAAAAGCAAACAAAAACAAAAAACTTTAACCCTGGGATGGCAAAATGGGTCCAGGAGGTAAAAATCTTGCTGTGCAGGCCTGACCACTTGAATTTTATTTTATTTGGAGACAGAATTTTGTTATGGAGCCCTGGCTGGCCTCAAGCTCACAAAGGTCCTCCTGCTTCTGCCTCCCAAGTGCTAGGATTAAAGGCGTGTACCACTATACAAGGCTTCAACCTGTGTTTCATCCCTGGATTCTATAGTAAAAAGAGAGAAATGACTCCCTAAAGTTACTCCCTGACTGGTAAAATTCTTCCTGGACTGCCTGATCACCTGCATGTTACATTTTAATTAAGAGCAGAAGCTAATATATTTCAATTTTTTATCTCATAATCCTTCAATTCAATGGCACATACATTTTTATTTGTACTTGTTTATATGGATGTGTGGGTATGGGTGTGTAGAGGATACAGGTCTATATTAGGAGTCTGCCTAAATCTCTATCTTATTTATTTTTGTTTTCTTTGCTTGTTTGGGGGATATAGAGTCTCACTTTGTAGCTCTGGCTGGCCTGAAATTTGCTGGTGACTGGGTTGGCCTTGAACTCACAGGCTTCAGTCAGCCTCCTTCAGTGCTGGGATTAAAGGCATGGGCCATCCTGCCTGGCTTTACCGTATTAGTTGAAGCAGGGTTCCTGAATTTGTCAAGGATGGATAGCCACTGAGTTCCACCCCCTAGTGCTAACTGCTTACTCCATGCCCAGCTTTACATGAATGCTTAGGGATCTGAACCTAGATCCTCAGGTTTGATTAGGAAGTGCTGACCAGCTATGCTATGTTGTTAAACTCTCTGAAATTTTAAGTACATAATGTGTTGTTTTATATCTGTGATTTTTTTTTTTTAAGTTATACTTTATACTAGGAATTATGCGTGGTTTGCATTCTGTTCTTTATATGGTCACAATCTCTATGGCACTTTGATTCATGTAGAAGATTTATTTATTATCTTCATAATTTCAAATGCTGGGCTTCCAGATATATCTATATCTATATATCTATAGATATATATAAAGGACATTGTTCCTCAAAGTCGACAATTTGAGGATGAAAAAGTGGAAAACCATCTCATTGTTGAATTGCAGTGTCACCAAGGCTATAAGACATGTTTTTATTGGCTGACTAGAAACTCTTAGATTTCTACCTGCCCTTCCTCTTGAGTACTGGGATTATAGGCACTGCATTACCATGCCCAGCCTGACATGATTTTTTTTAAAAAAAATGAAAATAACTCAGCTTCAGTAATAGGTAAGAATAATAGGTAAGGTAACAGTAAGAGGTGAGGATAGAGCAGGAAGAAAATAGAAAAGTTGTGTTTAAACCTCAACATTCAAAAGTCCAATCTGTCAAGAGAACTGTCAAAATTAGCAAGAAGGTACAGGATCCGGTACTTTCCTCTTTTACGTTTTCATTTCTTGTGTGTGCACGCGTACAGATGCATATAGGTATATAATGCACCTCACCTATTTTGAAACAAGGTCATATTTTTGTAACTCTGTCTGGCTTAGTACTTGATATTGTAGCCCAGACTGATCTCAGACTCATGTAAGTCCCGTATGGCCTTCCAAGTGTTTGTATTGCAGATGGGTACCACCACTGTCTTCTCTCTCAGGTCTAGCATCTTTAAAGACGTATTCTATTTTAAAATGAAGCAAAAAACCAAAACAACAAATAAACCCCCAGCCAATTATAGTTATATGACCTAGTTTTATAGACATTTGTAGGTTTACAAGTATAAAAAGAGGAAATTTGACTTTCAGATACTCTTTAGGAAGTGTTAATAATTACCAGTATATAGTCTGTTTCATTTATTTCCTTTAGCCCTCATTGTAGTATTGTATTGCTTTTAATACATATTTCATGCATTTTATTTTTTTTCTGCCTGTGTATATGCTAGCCTGTATTCTTTCTTTTGGTTTTTTCGAGATAGGGTTTCTCTGTGTAGCTTAGGAGCCTGTCCTGGAACTTGTTTTGTAGACCAGGCTGGCCTCGAACTCACAGAGATCCGCCTGCCTCTGCCTCCCAAGTGCTGGGATTAAAAGTGTGTGCGCCACCACCGCCCGGCGGCTATCCTGTATTCTTAAGGGATGGTGGTTCGTTTGGTTGAAAGTACTCTTTCTACTAAAATTATTTCATTACATAATGTAATAAATGGCCAGTGTTCTGCTATTGTTCTTTGTTATATGTGTTTATATATGCCTTTGTGTATATGTGAAAGTGGATTTATTCAGATCAGGATCCCAAAAATGTCCTAAACACACTACGCTTTTCTGTTAGGTCTTTTAAACCTTATTTTAAATCTGTAATAGAACCTTATTACTACTCATCCATATTAAAATAGGTCATTTACCCTATACTGCTCTCAACATTCTGAATGTTTGTGTCTCTGTGGTATTACTGTGCTCTGTTTACTTTCTATGTACTGATAATTTATTCTAGAGATTTAATCATTGGTTTCAAGGAGGCAAGAGTGCTTTGTAGATGAAGCTGTGTCCTGCCTATTGCATCTCAAAGTTAAATGATGTCTTTTATTGTGATATTAAGGTTCATCATTAGGTTAGGTTGAGGTGTTAGTTTATCCAGTGTAAGGTTTCTGTTTTTGTTTTGTTGTATTTGGTTTTTTGAGACAGAGTTTCTCTGTGTAACAGTCCTGGCTGTCTTGGAACTTGCACTGTAGACCAGGCTGGCCTCAAACTCAAAGAGGTCCACCTTCTTCTGCCTTCCAAGTGCTGGGATTAAAGTTGTATGCCATCACCACCCAGCAAAGCTACTGTGTTTTAAAGAGCAAGCGCCTGTGTGAGTGTGCACTAAAGGTGCAGACCACAGGACAGTTTTCTTCTTAGAAACTCTGCCTTTTGAGACAGGCAGGGTCTCTCAGTCTTGACTGGGCAGTGGGATTCTCCTTTTCCTCTACTCTCAGTGCTAGAATTACATGCTTATGAACACGAGGATTAGAGATGGAACCCAGATTCTCAGGCTTGCAAGGTGAGCACTTTGCCAACTGAGCTATCTTCCCATGCCTCTTTTTCTTTTCTTTTTTAGTTTTTTTGAGACCTGATTTCTCTGTGTAGCCCTGGCTGTCCTGGAACTTGCTCTGTAGACCAGGCTGGCCTCAGTTTCAGAGATCCTCCTGCTTCTTCCTCCCAAGTGCTAGGATTAAAGGTGTGCCTGGCCCAAGCCTCTTTTTTAAAATTTATTTTGGTTGGGGCTGTAGAGGTGGCTCAGCAATGAAGAGCACTTGCTGCTTTTGCAGAGGACCAGTGTTCAGTTCCCAGCACCCACATAACTCATATCTGCCTGTAACTCTAGTTACAGGGATCCAGTGCATTTTCTGGCTTCCTTCAGGCACTATGCACCCATGTGGTCCACATATGTACATACAGACAAAGCACCCATATGCATAAAATAGAAGTAAAATCTTAAAAAAGAATACATCTTTTGGAGTCAGTATCTTGCTATGTAGCATAAGCTAAGCTTCCTGCCTCTCAGCTTTATGAAAGCCATAGACTTAATATGAATTCAGGGTCTTTAGAATCTAGAAATAACTTATGCTGATAAGGTAGTTAGTAGATCTTTCTGTTATTTGGTTCATGTGTTGTAATTAATGGAGGATGTTTGGCATATTGAATAGAAATGAAGGCTACAAATAAATATACTCTGTTTTGTGTGTGTGCAAAAAAATGGCAAAATGTTCAGAGTAGATAGATAAAAGTCCTTTTTGCAGGGCTGGAGAAGTGGCTCAGCAGGAGTGCTTCCTGCTCTCTGAGGTTCCAAAGTTGGTTCCTAGCAGCTGTGTCTGGTAGCTTCCAGCCACTTGTAACTCCATCCCTAAGGGGATCTTCTATCCTCTTCTGTTCTCCATGGGTACCTGCACATACATGACAATTACTCACATAGGCACTTGGCTCCCCCCCCCCCAAAAAAAAAAGCTATAGTTACAGGTGGTTATGAGCCACCATGTGCTGCTGGTAATTGAACTCAGGTCCTCTGGAGGTCCTCTTAACTGCTGAGCCATCTCTCAAGCTGCCACCACCACCACCCCCATCATCCCCACTCCCGCGCGCGCGCGCACACACACACACACACACACACACACTTTTTAAAAGATATTTTATGTGTATGAATGTTTAATTGAATGAAGACCGCTTCTATGTCTGGTGTCCCTGGAGGTCGGAAGAGGGTAGTGGATCCAGGAGCCAGATGATTTTCAACGGCCATGTGAATGCTGGGAATTGAACCCAGGTCCTCTGCCAGAACAAGTGCTCTTAATCACTGAGCCATCGTTCCAACCCTATATGTTTTTAGTTCTTTTTGCTAAAAGTATTTTGTGGTTATATATAGGGGCCAGGAAATCTTGGGGTTTATTATTCTGGAACAGAAATTACTAAAATTAGTAAACATTTTTGTGATTCCATCTTTGATCTTGCTAGTATTTCCAAGCAGAATTCAATGTATTTGAGTACATACATAGTACCTTGTGTGCTGTTACTACTGTTGTTGAGCATTGTCTCCACCAATAGTGAGAGGCAAGTAATAAAGGTAATGTAATACATTAAAACAGTAACTGTATTATTGCCCTAAAATGTAGAGATAAGGACTGGAGAGATGGCTCAGCAGTTAGGAACTCTTGCTGCTTTTGGAGAGACTGGAATTTGATTCCTAGCACCCCCATTGGGTGACTCAAAACGTCCTATAACTGCAGCTCCAAGGGATCAGACACTTTCTGACCTCCAATGTCATCCACAATCAAGTGTACGTATGCACATAAATCTAAAATCTAGAGATAATGTTCACACTTTTGTTAAGTAAAATTCATGTGCTTTTCTTTGTGCTAGAGACATTAAATACTAAGTCAGTGTAATAAAGTCATTTTAACAAAGAAGAAATAGACTTAAAGGAGGGAGAAGGAAACGTTGTGAATTGTATATAATCATGCCTTCTGAACTCAGTCTAATTGGTTATTTTGCTTCAACTTTGCTCTTTGAAGTACTGCTTCTCACAGGTTTATTTTTTTATGAGAAATATTCATAGCCATTGCCATATACCGATATGAGCCCAGGACTCAGGAGGCAGAGACAGGAAAACTGAGGCCAACTTTGTTGACATTGTAACAAAATCCCTTCTCCAAAACCAAAAACGTAGAAGAGAGACATATGTCACTACTTATAGAGTTTGGATATGAAATGTCACATGCATTGTGCCCTGCCTTGGTTCAAGCTTATCATCCCAGTTACTCAGGAAGTTCTGGCAGGAGATTACAAATTCAAGGGCTGCCAAGGTAATTTACCAAGATCCTTTCTCAAAACAAAAAATGGGGACTTTGAGACAGAACAGTCGTTTAAGATATGAGGTCCTAGATTCACTACCCAATATTGAGGAAGAAAAGGAAAAGATAATTCTTCCACAGGCACATGTATTGAAGGTTCCTCTACTGCTAGTGGTGTTATAGAAATTGTAGGAGGAAGAGCCACACAGAGGGCATATCCTTGGGGAAGTCCTTGTCCTGGCCCTTTCTTTCCTCTCCTTTCTCTTTCCTTGCTGCCAGTAAGTGAGCAGCTCTTTTCTATCACAGTGTTGTACTGGGACACACTGCTTTGTTACAAGCCAGAAACACTGAAGCCAGCTACCAATGGTCGGATCTGAAAGAGCAAGACAAAGGACATCCTCATTTAAACTGTTTCTCTAAGTATTTCTCACAGTAGTGAGAAGCCTGACTAAGACAGTTACCTTTAAACATAGCTGCAGCTGTCATCAAGACCTCTGTGGTAAGCCAGGTGATGGTGATCCACACCTTTAATCCCAGCACTCGGGAGGCAGAGGCAGGCGGATCTACAGTGAGTTCCAGGACAGCCAGGAATGTTACATAGAGAAACTCAAGTCTCAAAAAAAAAAAAAAAAAAAAAAAAAAAACAACAACAAAAAAATCCCTCTGTGGTAGACTGCTACTCTATGTTGTGTAAAACTATGTGGTTTAAATTAAAGTACTTCAGAA
The DNA here is from genome assembly GCA_902168405.1 of Peromyscus aztecus. Taxonomy (NCBI): domain Eukaryota; kingdom Metazoa; phylum Chordata; class Mammalia; order Rodentia; family Cricetidae; genus Peromyscus; species Peromyscus aztecus. The sequence goes on along the minus strand of CABHPQ010154801.1, from coordinate 22,353 downwards.
AATTATGGTGCTTTTGTCCAAAATAGAAAACACTAGGGTCTTACGTAATAAGCACCTTAATTCTTTGATTTCAAACAGATTTATATAGGGTCTCTAAAATTGTTTTTTTTTCAATAGCTGCAAGCCCAGCTTCTCATGTTATTCCTGTTGGGATGTCTCATCAGTTTCTTCACTATGACACACCTCTGTGAGAGAGCTGTTTGAGTGACTTGTTGGTTAAGACTTCTTCCTTTGGCAGTTGACTTAGTCACACACATGGCACATTTTTATTGTTCCTTCTCTCTCTTCTTTAGAAATAAGAAGTTCTGATTATTTGTCACTGTTGTGGTACTTGGAGCACATGTCTTTAATGCCAGTACTCCGGAGACAGAGGCAGACGGATCTCTGAGTTCGAGGCCAGCCTAGTCTACAAAACGAGTTCCAGGACAGCTAGGGCAGTTACACACAAAAAAGTCAATAGGAATATTAAGGCTGGTGATAGACATTTGTTGAAATTAAAATAATAAAACCCTTAGGATGTTTTGCAGCATTTTTACAGTCCTTATTGTCTACATTAGCAGTTCTCTACCTATGGGTTGCAACCCTTTAGGGGTCACATATCTGATATCTTGCATATCAGTTATTTACATTACAATTCATAATAGTAACAAAATTACAGTTATGAAGTAGCATCGAAATAATTTTATGGTTGTGGGTTACCACAACATGAACTATATTAAAAGGTCTCAGCATTAGAAATATTGAGAACCACTGGTCTATGTGAAGTGTAGAAGGAGTAATTCAACCTTGGAAATGGGTACATAAGTCCTGAGAACATGTAGAATTATTAAAGTGGGCAAGAAATATTTCTGTATTTAGTTTAGAGCAGTGCTCTTCCACTTAATAATGGGAATTGGACTTGATTGTTTATAATCTATCCGCTTTTCTATCCTTACTCTCTTCCTCCATTAATTAAATTGTTGGTATTATTAAGGAGTCCAGTAGTTGACCTTGTCTGGATAAAATGAGTCATTAATTTAAAAAAATGGATCATCATTTAGGAAACTAATAGAAATTATTCGACTTGCCTCAGAGCTCCTGAATGAAAAACTTGGGTTGGAGACCAACAGCTAGCATTTAGCAAACTTGGCAGGCTTAAAGTTAAACCTCATACAGCGTTTCTTATTCATATTACTTCAGTGGATAAGACAAAAATGAGTCAATCTTCCAGAACAGGAATGGTTTTCAAACTGCAGATCATGTTCAGATCTGAAGGAATCAGCTGCTGTTTTTATCATAGTCATTAAGAACTTTGCCGATAAAATGGTTGGAATATCTTGTCTTTGTAATAACTTCTACTTAGGAGTGCAGGCTCATTTATACCTGCAATCAAAGTACTTGGCAAACTGAGGCAAGAGAATTGCCACAAGTTTGAGTACAATTTGGGCTACACAGTTTAAGCACCTTCACCTTATCCCACCCCTAAAAAGCTAAAATACTTGCAGTCATTTGAGAAAAAAATTGACATTTGTGGAGGCCAAAGAACACTTAGGTACAAGCAAATAACAGAAGCTATGTAAATGGAGATCTTAACTTTGAGATCTTTTCTGTGGAAGTTTAAAAATGTGAGTGTAGGCTTGGAAAAGATAGTTCTGCAGTTAAGAGAACTGGCTGCTTTTACAGAATGGGATTTGACATCCTCTTCTGGCTTCTCTGGGCACCAGGCACACATGTGGGTATATATACATTCATGTAGGAAAGAACAAGTTGCCTTCTGTCTCAGATCATCCTTGGTTAGATTTTTGATGTGGGAACATTTTTGGTCATGGAATAAAACTTTGTGAAGATTTCTTTTGATAAATGTTATGTTCTTCAGAAGAAATTGCTGTTTATAGCAGCATTTCTCTGAAACTTAGCAGATGGCAATTTTTTTTAACTTTTTCAATTTAACAAACAAAAATGGTGTTCTTACATATGTGCACAGAGACCAAAATGAGCAGAATACTTACATTGCTTCACAAAGTTTAAACTAAACATGCATGATATGTCTATGTGTGGTCCAATCCTGCTGAGGCGTACAGTGTCTATTTGAGTATAAAGTCCCTACCGCCCCAGCTCTAGACCCCTTGACCATAGCATGCATTTCCCTTAATAGATAGTCCCCTTCACCCTATCCCCCATGCAGGTTCCAGTTTATACTAAACATCTGTCTACTCTAGAAATCTAGACTTAACAAGACATGGTTCTTATATTCTTACCACCAAAAATCACTGCTCCTAAATAATAGTTGTTTAAATATTTGCTAATAGAAGTGGGGGATGAGTGAGAGAATTGAAAATGTGTTAACTTCTTGGCTGAATAATCTACCAACATACACACATCTCATTTTAACATCAGAGGAAATCTGGTGTAAAAAAAAAAAAATAAATGTTGAAAGGTGTGTCAGCAGTGTAAAGCACCTATGAAACAGGTTTCCTATTGCTACAAACATCTCTAGAAAGCTGTAACCTAGTAAAAAGGAAAATGAGAATAAGCTATTGGAAAATTTGAAAAGGACTTTCTTTTCTCTGTCTTGGATTTATTTTAAACTTGAGGATTATTTTACACCAGACAAGTTGGTTGTTTCCTCTTGACCATGTGTTCTTACTCAGCCTATAAATTTAAGGGGAGTGGTTAATGTTATTGAAGCTAGGTTTTACCATCTAAGGTGGAACTTTTAAATGATTATAAAGCCCAAGGCTTAAGAAAGTCAGACTTGATGCCTGGCAGTGGTGGCTCACGCCTTTAATCCCAGCACTCAGGAGGCAGAGGTGGGTAGATCTTGGTGCATTCAAGGTCAGCCTGGTCTACAGAGTTCCAGGACAGCCAGAGCTGTAATACAGAAACCCTGTCTCGAAAGCAACAACAACAAAAGGTCAGACTTGTAGATAACTTTAAAATATCTATTTCAGAGCTGAAGAGATGACCTAAGAGCACTGGCTGCTCTTCCAGAGGACCTGCTTTTATTTCCCAGCACCCACATGGTGACTCACAACTGTCTGTAATTCCAGTTCCAGGCACCCTCACACAGACATGCATACTGGCAAAACACCAACACACATAAAATATAAATAAATCTTTAAAAAAGAAATCTATTTCATGATTTTTGTCTCTTAGAAATTTCTTTCATCTTATTTTTTCACCTTTTTCTCTTTTGTACCTTTGATGATAAAGAATTGAAACCAAGGTTATAGTTATTACATGTTCTTATCTAATATACACACTGCATTGATAGTAGGATTTCACCATTTTATGAATAACATCACTATGAGGCAGATAAATATTGCTGTTACTTCCAAAGGTCAATTTACAGGTCTAGGATTATAAAAAGTGGAAACATTGCTTGAACATTATTCTAATTCTGCTCTTTATTTCACAATGTTTTTGAATTTATCTTTGCTTCCCCTGGAGTTAGTAACTTTGAGGTTTCTTCTTTCTATCTCGTAGCCACTCTTTTACTGGGATGCAACTGTGTTGTTCTCTGTATGTTCTGGGACAGCCTCAGTTTTACTTACTTTTTCCTTTTGGTTTTATGAATCTAAACAGGAAGAAGACTTCAGGCTTCCTTTCTTGCACTCTTGGAAGTAGCATATAACCCTTTGAAATAACTTACCTGCCAGTTATTGGTTGAGCATAGCTCTGTTATCTGTAATTTGTTATAAAGTCATTTTACTTAGGATTTCTTTTTTTTTTAAGACTGAAGTATGTTTGTTTATTTTTTCATTTTCATTTATTTATTTCTATTATCAGCTTGATACAGTACAAATTCTTATCC
>CABHPQ010154801.1:2105-13560 GCA_902168405.1 Peromyscus aztecus | reverse complement strand
ATTGTTCAGTATTTTGATGTCTAGTTTCTTGAGTTCTTTATATACTTTGGAGATCAGTCCTCTGTCAGATGTGGGGTTGGTGAAGGTCTTCTCCCATTCTGTAGGCTGTCTTTTTGTCTTATTGACAGTGTCTTTTGCCCTACAAAAGCTTCTCAGTTTCAAGAAGTCCCATTTATTAATTGTTGTTCTGTGTCTGTGTTGTTTATTATGTATACAGTGTTCTGCCTGCATGTATGCCTGCATGCCAGAAGAGGGCATTGGATCTCATATAAATGTTTGTGAGCTGCTATGTGCAGACTTCTGGAGGAAAGAGTCAGTGCTCTTAACCTCTAAGCTGTCTTTCCAGCCCTTACTTTAGGTTTCTCAATAGGCCCTTTCTTTTATAAGGGAAGAACTGAAGACAGGATTGTAGATGGGATATTTAAAAAAAAAAACACACCAGAAATACCACCCTAGAGTCCTTCTGGCATAGTTATTGTTGCTTTAATGAGATGTGTGTGTATATGTATGTATATATATTTTTTAAATTTATTTTTCATTTTATTTATTTATTTGTTTATTTATTTATTTTTGGTTTTTCGAGGCATGGTTTCTCTGTTTAGCTTTGCGCCTTTCCTGGAACTTGCTTTGGAGACCAGGCTGGCCTCGAACTCACAGAGATCCGCCTGCCTCTGCCTCCCGAGTGCTGGGATTAAAGGCGTGCGTCACCACTGCCCAGCGAGATGTATATATATTTTTTTATTCTAGCTCAAGGAAGAGAAATAAAATCCACCAACCCTGTTCTTTCATTATTATTTTTATTTAAGTGTATGAGTATTTTTCTTGCTTGTACCTCTGTATACCACATGTGAGCCTGCTGCCTGAGGAGGCAGTGAGCATGAACCCTCCATATGGGTGCTGGGAATTGAACCCATGTCCTTTACAACAGCAAGTGCTCTTAACCACTGAGCCAGCTCTCCAGCTCTCATCCAGCCTTGTTCTGTCTTGAGTAAAATTAGATGGCTTGGCAGCACTGGAGTCCGATGTTTGTGATATAGTTCCGAATCTAGCTTTTGTTGTTACTTTAAGATAGATGAGTAACTTGCTGTAGTTTATCTTGGATAAAAGTGTTTCTTAGTTTGTATTGCTCTGTTGGTTTGGGCAGTACTGGCAATCATTGAAGATGTGGTGTATGAAAGTGCAGTTTTGATAATAATCATATTTGGATTTGTGGCCTAATGAATTGAGTGGAAGGGATAATACAGGAATTTCTCACTTTTCAGTATTAGCAGAAATCAAATCACGTAGCACTTTCTATTTTAAAATGGTCTTGCTGCTATGTTTAATGGTACTCAACTTTAACCCAAAAGAAGGTGGATTCTTTTTTGAGTTAGAGGCCAGCCTGATCTACATAGCATGTTTCAGGACAGCCAAGGCTACACACTGTCTCAGGGGGAAAAATGTGTTGGAGGATGTCTTGCTGTTTTATTAGGTAGGCAGCCTAGGCAATCTTCAAATTCATGAACCTCCTAATTTAGCACTTTTTATTTTAATTTGAGTAATTTTTCTGTGGATGGTGTCACTGATGCCTTTCAGAATCCACTATATAATTTTTACAAAAAAACAAAAGAACTCTGGTCCTCACATTAAGAGAGATTAATCTCCTTAGTGTTCCTTCTAACAAAGTATTTATACTGACTGACTATACCATTCAAGATGATTTTAATGAACCAAAGGAACCTCAGAATAAAAACTAAAAAACGAAAACTAATCCTTTTTATTTGGACACATTAGCCAAACATTAAGCTGAGTCTTACATTTACAAAGAGAAATTTAGTACTTTTCAGCATATGGTTTTAGAATGATTATAGAGCTTTTTTTTTAATGACTTTTCCCTCAAAGATTATATGTTGGTTTTGGTAGAATATCCTCAATTAGAGGTATATAACTCTACTAAATCTAGGAGGACTATTAAAACAGAAGTCCAGGTAACTACAAAGAAACCTATTAATACTGTTTATAAACCAGAACTGGCTTTAGTTGGCTATATTGAAATGTGTTATTCTTTCAGTATCTTTTCAAACAGTTTTTTTTTTTGTTTTTAGTCATTTATTTATTTTTATTTAATTTTTTTTTCATTTTACATACCAACCCCTGTTCCCCCTTTCTCTCCTTGTCCCGCTCCCCTCAAACAGACTTTTAAAAGTGTTGCTTTTTTTCCCCCCAACTCACTTGACTATATATTGCTGCTGCTGTTGTTAAAATGCCTAAACTCAGAGATAACAGTTTAAAGTGATTGGTGTTCTGGAACAGTTTCCTGAGAAGACTTAGAGGTTTATGAGCTGAGTTCAGGATCATTGTCAGAGACTGCCTGAGTTCTTAGTCCACCAACTGTGACTAGCTGTGACCCTGAATCAGTCACATATCATCTCCAAGCATATTTTTATACATTTTTATTGACCTATAATAGTAACAGTCTTTGTGTGTGTGTTTTCCCATTCTGTATTGTTGAAATTAGGCATTGGTTTATACTGTAATTGCTAAGCAGTAGTACATTGAGTTTCTTTAATACTTGTGTGTACCTGCAATAGCTTTTACACTTAATTCTTGCTTTGATGTGAATTTTTCACTTAGCATTGTCTTGAGAATTAGTCATGTTGAAACACAGAGATCTGGTTTTATTATTACTGTAGGAAAAATCTTTTAAGGAATAAACTAATTTATTTGCCTTCATTAGCAGAAGTAGATTATGTTATGCATCTGTTTCTTGTGCACATGTAAAAATATATTCTCAGAAGCATAATTTCTCTGTGATTGGGCATGCATTTTTTTTTTAACTTAGCCAAATTCTTTGAAGACTGGTTGTACCAGTTTTAACATTTACCAACAATATAAAATGGGTTTTGTTTTTCTTACCTTACCAACTCCTGCTTCTATGGGACTTTTTCCAGTCTGTTTTGAAAGATTTTATGTTTGTATATTTAAATTTTCCTTAGTGAATTAATATTTCTGTAAAAGTTGTCTTAAACTATATTTTGGACTCCTGTTATGTTCTTATCTCTAGTCCTTTTAAAAATAGTATTCTTGTGTTTTAGAGACAGGATTTCACTCTGCAGCCTAGGCTGCCCTCAGTCTTGTAGTAATTCCTCCTATCTCTCGGCTTCATGAGGATGGGGATTACAAGTGTGTGCTGCTGTGTCCAGCGTGATACTGAATCTTTAGTATGCTTGATTTAGACATTCTGTACTAACAAGTATTTGTCCTTTAACTTTGTTTACTAGATTATTGTTGTATGCTGAAATTTTGATTGTTTCCATGTCTTATTTGAAAATTCTCCCCCGTTCTACGTCTCAAATATTCATTTTTATTTTAAGATTGGCTAAGCCAGAGTCATAGCAGCAAGTCATAACAAAAAGTGATTTTAATTTTGTCCATGTAAAGAGATGACAATTCATTTATCCAGTTATAAATTTTGAGAGTCTGCATTGTGTTCTTTTGATCTTCTGTTCATCTTATACTGCCATAATTAATACTACTTTATATATAATAAATCTGTGAAGCCTGGTCATTCTAGTTTCTATCATACTTTACTTTTCTGAATTTCTCTTCTCTGCTTCCAATTAAAACTATTTTAGAGGGCCTAGAGAGGTGGCACTGTGGTTAAGAGCACTGACTACTCTTAAGAGGACTTAGGTTTGATTCCCAGCTCTCAAATACTGGCTCACAACTCTTAACTCCAGCTCCAAGGAATCCGACTGCCTCTGTTGGTCTTCATGAGTACCAGGCATGTACACTATGAGTAAACATACATACAGAAAAAATCACCAGTACACATAAAATAAAAAATTTTAAATCAAACGCCACACCCTCCCAAAATATAGCACACACCTGTAACTTTGCACTGAGAAGATGGAGGCTGGATGATGAGGAATTCAAGGTCATACTTAGATGTGTAGCAAGTTTAAGACAACTTGAGATACATGAGACCCTGCCTCTAAACAACAGCAGCAGCAGCAATAACAAAAACCAAAGTAAATCACTTTTTAAATTTAATTGAGATTTTAAAAAAAATATTCTTGACTGTATATGAGAATCACAGTACTAAAGAGTATATTCTATAATGTAAGTAGCATATTTATGGCTTTCTGATTTTATATATATGTAAAATTTCTATAGTATTAGCTTTCGTTAGTTACAGTACTTGCTAAGTAAATGAAGCTTTCTTCTCTGCTGTGAAGTTTTTTATGTTGATCTTTATTCAGAAACTTTGAATTTCTGTATTTGTAATAATTCTTAATGCTTCTTGGATTTAAAAAAAAAAAAGGCCGGGTGGTGATGGTGCACGCCTTTAATCTCAGCACACGGGAGGCCAGCCAGAGCTAAATAGTGAAACTCTGCTTCAGAATAAACAAGGATGGATGGATGGATGGATGGATGGATGGATGGATGGATGGATGGATGGATGGATAAAATATTAACAAAGAAAATGTCTTCTATTTCCTGAGAATCTAAAGCAATTCCAGAAAAACATTATCTGCACTATCAGAGTACAATAAGCACCTCTACTTAGTTGCACCTCTACTTAAGTTAACTTTGGAAGGAAATTTAATGAAGGGTTTTACCCCCAAGACTACTGTGGATTGTGTGTTTTGTCCTTTTGTCTGTCTTTACATCATAGTTAGTCTGCATAAGAACCTACGCACTCTGTTCCTCTCCCTATTTGGTATAGATGTTAGTGCTGCTCTTGGATTTCACTCAGTTTATTTTCTTGTAGGAAACGCAGATCTGAATGGAGATGGGCTGCAGACCGAGCAGCTATTGTCAGCCGCTGGAACTGGCTTCAGGCCCATGTTTCTGACTTGGAATATCGAATTCGTCAGCAAACTGATATTTATAAACAGATACGTGCTAATAAGGTAAGGGATACATTTCTGGTGTTTTCTGACCCATTTAAAAGCTACCATTATCCCTTTTCTCCCACTCCTTCTCATTCTTTCAATAACGCTTTAACTATGTCAAAATAAATGATTTCACTTACTCGGTATAATAGTTTAAGAGCCTGATGGTACTAGTGTAGCTCAGAAAATAGTAGAATGTAATGTTCAGTTGACATATGATTAGGAAAAATGGGATCTGGGCCAATATGAGAAAAAAAACATATAATACAGCTACAGACTCTCTTGTCTATTTAATTTTGAGAAAGACATGAGATCTGCTTCTTCATTTTGCTTATTTGATTAGACATATTCTCTTATTGCTAAGCTTCTCTTGATGAAAAAATTTTAATTAAAATATTTACCAAATATCAAAAACTTAGACATAACATAGGTAGAAATTTTATTTTCTTCTGTTTGCAGAGGACTGATAATTACCTTGATAGTGACATTGAACAGTGACTTGAAAAGTCATTTTAGGGAAAAAAAAAAAGTCTTCTTGTCATTTTGATTTTGACTTGAGGGGAATTATACACAGGAAGCAAACCCTTCAACAAAGAGTGGGTGCTCACTGGGTACCCACAGTGGTTTCTAGTAGGGTTTCCCAGTGAACAAAAATCTACTTTCATGGCGCTTACATTCTTGCAAAGCAACTTTTATAAAATAGTTTGTGGTTTAGGGCTCTAGAGACCAAACTCAGGTCATCAGGCTTGATGGCAAGCACTGTAACCTGCTAAGTTAGCTCATCAGTCCCCTGCAAACATTTTCAAGTGGATTAAGGTGCTTGCTGCCAAACCTGATGACCTGAGTTGGATCTCTAGGACCTCCATGGTAGAAGGAGAGAACTTAGTCATTTGAGTTGGCCCCTAATGTCATTATACAAGGCATGTTTGTGTGCATGCTTGCACATACACATGTAAATAAATGAAGTAAATAGAATAAATTTTAATCTTAGAATATCTAAATGTATGGCTTAAGGTTGCTGATTCTCTGGAGTAATTCTTTTAGGAAACTTTTGGAAATCATATAGAAAAATCAAAGAATCAAAGAAAAACAGGTTTAGATTTGTATTGATAACCCTTTTGACCCCCAAGTCAAAGCTAATCCAGCATAAAATTTTGGGAGTGTGTGTATACTTTTTAACTACTTTTTTCGCCTAGGCACATAAAAATTCTTACATGTGAACCTTGAATATTTCCCTATCATTTAAAAAAAATGTTTTTGACTTTAACTATTATGTGCTTATACAGATTCCCTGTGCTGTCCCTGTCACCCTTCTAGGGGTGTGAGTCTGGGGACAGATGCCACCATCTGGTGACATGACATGGATGATACTGATATACTGATGCTGGTGACAGGGTATAAACAGATAAAGAACCTAAGTCCTTATTATGTCACTGCTGCTCACATACTTTAATGCAGTTCTTGTTAGAGCATTAAAAAAAAATCCTCCTCTTTAAATGACGTTATGAGGAATGCTGTGATAAAACATTTTTACCTGATTCAAAAAAAGTAATAATTTTATCTGCTTTTGTTGTTTATTTGTTTGTAAACAAGTAGCTTATGCTGGCCTTGAACATCTGTACCTTATGCTTCTACAGACAAAGTGCTGGAATTACATTTGCTTTTTAAAATTTGTTTTGATATTTTATGGGTATCGGTGTTATGCTTGCATGTGTGTATGTGCACCCATATGTGCCTGATGCCTATGGAGGTCAGAAGAAGGTGCACATCTTTTGAAACTAGAATAGTGGATGTTTGTGAGCTACCATGTGGATGCTGGGAACCAAACCCAGTTCTCTACAAAGCAGCAATACTCTTAACTGCTAAGCCTTCTCTCCAGCCCCTGTTCTGAAGATACAGTACTTTTCTATGCTGACACAAGAAAGTACACAAATGGAATGGGTTTAGAAGAATAGAAATAAGTTATTTTCAAAGTTTAGAAGTTGGAAAGTCAGGGTATTCGCCAAGCCATGCTCTGTCTGGGGTTATAGGAAAGATTCATTTCTTGCCTTTTCCTAAATGATCGCTGTTGCCTGTCCTTGGGTTTTTTGTTTGTTTTGTTTTTTTGGCTTGTAGGTGCATCACTCATTGTCTGTTTTCACAATGCTAACTTTTTGCTGTATTTCTGTGTCCAAATTTTCCTCTTAAAAATAACCTAGGCAGGGCGCTCACAAGATGATTCAGAGTAAAGGCACTTGCCATAGTGTCTTAGTCCACAATCATGTAAAGCTTGAAGGGGAGAGCCAAGTCCACAGATTCGTCCTTTCTCCTCCACACATGGCATGTTAACATGCATATCATGTGTACACACACACACACACACACACACACACACAAATAATAATAATAATAAAACAAATTAGGTAAATAACTAAAAATATACAAACGGTGTTATAAATTACTGTCCACACTAGAGAGTATAATCTTCGGCTCAGCATAGCAGATAAGTCTTAAAACTTACTCCAATTATACATTAACATGAATAATAGAGATCTTTTTTTTTTTTTTTTTTTTAAAAGTACGCCAGGCCCTTTTCTAAATATTTTAAGGTTATCCACATTCACTTTAACTAATTAGTTTGATGATTCTGGACATTAATTCCCTGCATTTGCACATCCTGCACAAGTACTAATATTGTGCTCTATCTCCAGGGTCTCACTAATTAACCCAGGCTGTCATTAACTCACTTTGTAGCCTAGACATGAGCTTGGACCATGAGGCCCAGCTCATGGTTTAATTTTTGTTTAATTTATTCCAGGATTTTAAACATAAACAAATGAAAGGTCATTTAAATGAGTGCACAGAGCTGAGATTTGAGTATCTTAATTCCAGGGCTATGGTTCAGTTTAGCAGTTGCTTTGTTTACTTTTTTACATACAAAAGTGGGAGGATATTTTTCTCCTGTGATAGTAGATGTGTCAAACTGGAGAAAAAGAAATATGCTAAGTACTGCTAAATTTCACTTCCATGATTTGCCAAGCTTGCATGGATTGTACTCCCCCCCCCCCCCTTTTTTTTCCCCCAGAGCTGAGGACCAAACCCAGGGCCTTGTGCTTGCTAGGCAAGCGCTCTACCACTGAGCTAATCCCCAACCCCTGTACTTCCCTTTTTATGAGATGATTTTATGCTTGGTGATAGCTGGTTGAGTTGTGTATTTGTCTTTGGGTAGATTAGGGGACATGGAACTTTTTTTTAAGTACTTGCCACATGTTATTATTAATTTTGTTACAGATGAGGAAGCTCAGTTACATTTTCTGCCCTCCCTTCCTAAGGTGTCATTTAGCTCAGACTTGCCTCATTTAGCTCATGACTTTGAATGGCTGATCCTCCTGCCTCTGCCTTCCACGTACTCAAGTTAAAGGTGTCTGCCATCATATTCGGCTTTTTAAGGTGGTGCTTTGCTGTATGTAAAGGTTTTTAGGCAGTCTCTCACTGTGTAGCACACTCTAGCCTAGTACTCTGCTTTGTAGCTCAGGTTATCCTCAGTTCAATTCTGCCCCCTTATTTACTGGGGGTTGTAGAGGGTGTACCATCATTCCTGATTTACTTTGCTATACATTGACCTCTCCCTCCCTCCCTCCCTCCCTCCCTCCCTCCCTCCCTCCCTCCCTCCCTCAGAGTTAGGGTTTCTCTATGTAACATTCCTGGCTATTCTGGCCATGAACTCACAGAGAACCATCTGTCTGTGTCTCCAGAGTACTGGGATTAAATCACCAACACCACCTGGCTGATTTTTACCTTTCTTAAAAGTATTCTATTCCAGGGGCCTTGAGAGACATTCAGCAGTTAAGCACAGACTACTCTTTCCAGATTTTGATTCCCAACACCCACATAGCAGCCCACAACTGTCAATAACCCCAGTCCCAGGGGATCAAACACCTTCCAAAGGTATTGTATACATGTGGTACATAGACATAGATTAAGGCAAAATACCATATACATAAAGTAAAAATAAAGTTTAATAATAAAATTTTAAAGCGATCTATTCATTAAAAAAAAGGGGGGGGGGGAGCATTTGAGGACCGTTGTGTTGCTAGGGGGTTCCAGGGTCTAGACACTGATTTCTGTTCTATCAAAAGTTAGCTGTTACCTTCTAAATCTTATGTACTTACCCTCCCAAAGGTTCCTTTTGGAAATAAGTATTTTTGTTGTTCTCTGACAAAAGTACAATTTCTAGTAATTCCTCCCTTTCTTGGGGGATGGGGTGGGGGGGTTTGTTTTTTGTTTTGTTTTTCAAGACAGGGTTCCTCTGTGTAGTTTTGGTGCCTGTCCTGGATCTCACTCTGTAGACCGGACTGGCCTCGAACTCACAGAGATCCGCTTGGCTCTGCCTCCCGAGTGCTGGGATTAGAGGCGTGCGCCGCCACCACCTGGCCCTCCTCCTCTTTTATACACTGTGGTATCATTAGATTTTTGTTTTGGGGAATAGTCTGGCCTTCACCTTGTAGCCAAGGGGGATCTTGAACTCATTTTCTTGTTGCTAACTCCTGAGTGCAGTACCACTTACTGTTTGTGTTGCACTCAGGGAGAGAATTGAGGACCTCATACATACTTATATTTTCGTTTGAATTTTCCTAGGTCAGCTAGTTAGCTCCCTCTACCCCCTTTTGTAAGATGCTTCCTTACCTTAGAAAAGGGAAAACAATGTGTTGTTTTTGAGTCATAAAGATTCTTGACAGGTTCCATTGAGAAATGCTAAGATAGCTTTTAGGTGAAATATTCATTCCTTAGAGAAGGTAGCTTAGGGATGTAATAGCAACCCAGCAGAACAAAGGAAATTCCTTACTTTGAATACTTTGAAAGGGGAATGGTCTCTGACTAGAGATAAGCTGATCTTGTCCTACCCACTTTAGGGACTTCTGTCTGTAAACAACATAGTGGGTAGTTTGTCTGGTGTACCTTGGATGGGGAAAAGAGGCTGCAGGAGGGTCCTGGCTAATTCCTCTTACAGTAGCAGCATCTGTCATCTGACTTGCATGCACCTTCCTATGCAGAAGTTCATTCATATATCTTTATCCAAGTTTTAGAGTTAATATCTAGTTAGAGGCTTATAACAAATAAATGTAAACTCTCTTCATACTATTTTCTTTTTAACACATTCTTTGTGCTTTTTTGTCTTTTCATCATTTCTTTAGGACATATGTATTGATATTTCACATCTAGTAAATAAAACTGAGGAAAAGCATAGAGACCAAGTTGGGTTTGATGTTAACAGCTACTTCTTTTGTGTAAGCAGTCTTGAGCATCCATTACCATTTTTTATTCTTCCTGCTTGGTCACCTGTGAAATTATATGTCAGTTGTTAGTAAGAGAAATATTGAAGATGGGAAACTGAAAAAACACTTGAAGCCAAGCCTACTGGTGTACACCTTTAATCCCAGGCAGAAAGAATTAGACTGATCTCTGGGTTTTGAGGCCAGGTGGTCTACAAAGTGAGTTCCAGGACAGGCAAAGCTACACAGAGAAACCCTGTCTCAGCAGAAAAAAGAAAAGAACGAAAAGGGGGGAAAATGAGCATTGAAACCTCTGGATACAGAAAGAGCTAAGGCCTGGAATTTTAGTACTTAAAGAGACTGAGGCACATGGGCAACACACACACACACACACACACACACACACACACACACACACCCTGGATTTAATAAAAAGATGGAAGGGAGATGAGTGGAATCAACTGAAGACTTATACTTTAATAATTTATTTAATTATATACCATTGTGATCTCTCTCAATTCTTAATCTTTTGGTCTTTGTTTAAACGCAGAAATTAACTTACTTAGATGGGTATGATGGTACATAGCTTTAATCTCAACCTCCTGAAGGCTGAGATAAGAGAATTGTGAGTTCAGAGCCAGCTTGGACTATGTTTCAAGTCTTTGTCTTGATTCCCCCATTAGTCACCACTCCAAATACTCATCTCAGCCTCATGAGTTTTGTTTTGTTTTCTGAGATGGGTCTCATATATCCCAAACTGACCTTGAACTCCTAATGCTTTTGTCTACTTACAAGTTCTGAGATGATAGGCATTACTATCATACCCAGTTTAGATGGAGTATTTTTCAGAAATAATGCACAAGAACACTGTCTTTTCAAAGTGTTTAACTTTAAAGTGGTAAGGTTTAGGGGGTCTGTTTTATGCTTGCAAATTAAGGAAGAAATTATTTTTAATATTTATGTTTTTTGAGACAGAGTCCTTTTATGGACCCAAAGAATGACCTTGAATTTGTGGCCTTCCTCTTGACTCATTCCTCAATGCTATGGTGTTAGATATGAGCCACTATGCTCAAATGGAAGTTTCTCTTAAATGGAGAAACTTTTGATTGACGTTTACTGTTTTATATTAAATTTGAAAACTTGTTTATATGTGCATTTGTGGAAATGTTTTAAGAGTCTTTTTGTGTTGGTGGGCGGTGGTGGCGCACGCCTTTAATCCCAGCACTCGGGAGGCAGAGCCAGGTGGATCTCTCTGAGTTTGAGGCCAGCCTGGGCTACCAAGTGAGTTCCAGAAAAGGCACAAAGCTATACAGAGAAACCCTGTCT
>CABHPQ010154800.1:0-39804 GCA_902168405.1 Peromyscus aztecus | reverse complement strand
GTGGGGGAGAGCAGGGGAGAGCAGGGGAGAGGGGGAGTGGGGAGAGAGCAGGGGAGAGGGGGAGAGCAGGGGAGTGGGAGAGAGCAGGGGAGTGGGGAGGGCAGGGAAGTAGTGAGTGAGAACAAATGATACAGGTATGTATAAAGATGCAGCAATACAACTCGTTAGTTTGCATGCTAACCTTCAAGAGAAACTTTAAAAAGAAAAGGAAAAAAACGAGCTTTAGACGCCTGTGACTGCTTTCAATTTGAAATGAAGCCAGATCATACGGGATTGGAAAAAAAAATCTCGGAAAAGATTCTAATTTTGGAATGTTGTTCTGTACCTCAAACCTACTAGATCAAAACCCAAAACAAATTATCTAAGCAAAAATTAGAGAATGATTCTTACAAATGATTTCACGTACCAAATTCTGCACATATATGTGTCCTTTTCTTCTTAATGGCTGTCTTTTGAGAATGCTTTAAATGTAAGTTGCTAATGGCTGACAAAGAGTAAATATCTTGTTAAATGCTACTTCATCTAAAACACAGTGGTCTGTTGTTGTTTTTGTTTTGTTTTAACTTAACGAAACTGTTACCTACCTTTCAAAACTTTTGAGCACTGGACATAACAAATAAGGAAGCTCCAAATGGAGACATGCTTTATAGAAAATTCTGCATGCTGATTCAGTGTATGCTGACACTCAAAGAATAGCTAAGGTGTGTGAAAAGCCTAGGAAGGTGTAAGAAATAGGATGAGGACTCAGCTATGGAGTGTGTGTGTGTGTGTGTGTGTGTGTGTGTGTGTGTGTGTGTGACTGTGTGTGACTGTGTGTGACTGTGTGTGTGTGTACACGCACGCACATGCACTCCTGCTCACACAGATAAAGTGTTCCATATTAATTACTTGTGAGAACTGTGATGTGAGAACTGTGATTACCTTTGACAGAGCTGAGACTGAAAATAGATGTCCTAGAGAGTCGCAACATACCGGCCGGGTGCCAGAGAGGCAGTGTTTGCCTAAGGAGCTGCAAATCTCCCCGGTGTCGCTGGAGACCAAGGGCCACTTTGACTGTGGGGACTCAAGCACTTAGAAGGAAATGTGCTTGTCACAGACAACATCGAGTGACCATTTAACCCCCCCCACACACACACACACAACGGTGTCTGTTACAGCAACAAATGCTTTAAACTCCTTTTGTGTTTTGCATGTTGAACATGCATCTGATAGAAGACAGCATTGGAGACAGTTACCATGAACCCACAATTCTCTTCAGAGCCCTGAGTTTAGCAAGGTGTGTAGCTGTAGAAGGAGTACCTTCATTCAACTTGTTGAGGGAACCACCTTAAGTGTGACAGTGTGCTCTGTTGTCATTAGCACACTCAATGGTGACACCTCTGTTGTTAGAAAGGAAGTGTTTCTGTGACTCACTCCTTTCCAGAAACGCTGCCCCATTGATTCAGTACCTGCCAACAGCCTTTCCATGACCTTCCAGCAAACACTCCTGCATATCCCAGAAGGAGGGGACCTTTGCCGCAGCTTGTGGATGCTCTACATAGCTTGTCCTGAATGGATTCTCCCAGTCAGGTTCTCCTAGCTGTGTGAGCTCCAAGGGGCCATCTCCACTCAGCCCAGTCGGGAACAATGTACCTTGTTTGATCAGAACCAGCACTGAGGAGTAAGGCCCTCCAACGGCCCTCTGCTTAGCCTGAGGCTGTGGCTCCTGGGCCCCTTCCTTCCTACACCCCGAGGTCCAGAGGCAAGACAATGTTCATCACAGCTCTATGTGCCAAGGAAGGGTCTCGACACCATCTTCTTGTGATCTTGGCCTGCGTGTTGGGATAAAATGGTGACTGTGGGGAGTGGACCCCAGAGATGGTCCACAGTATGTTTGTTCTTATAACTGCTGAGAGAACCATCTGGGTTCAGTGTTCAGGTGCTCAAAACTATAGCATGTATTCAGTCAAGGGGAAAATCCTCAGGGGAGAGAGGTTAGGTGAGTCAAATTATTTTTCTACTACTGTGCTACAGTCTGGAAGTTATTTGGTTACTTACAATTCAGCAAAGCTCTAAGCCAAGAATGGTGACCAAAGGTACCCTTACCAGAAACGTCCAATTGCAGGAAGCCTGACCTCCTGCCTCTCCACACTCCTAGAAAATGAACCCAGTTTCTATGCATATCTCATATAATTATGTTCTGAACCACTTAGGCACCTTGGTTTCATATATGATTCCTGGAGTTGTGAGGCTTTCAGAGACATCTGTCTCCTTTGAGAAGTTTTTGTCTGTGGCTGAGCAAAGTGATGCTAATGTTTACAGGGGTTGATTTCCTGTGGACTTCATTTGCTACCAGTGTGGCTAGTAAGTTGAGGAAGCATCCGATCGGTGATGAGGAAACAGAAATGTGGGCCTTGGGCCATGGGGGTAAGAACAGAGGTGCAAACCCGGGACTGTCTGATTCTAAAGTTTAAGTTAGCATTAAGCAAGGGTTCTTCCCTTTGTGGAAAGCCTGATGTGCCTAATTGGTAGTTAAGGACACTGTAACAGACCTCTTTCTTACAAAGGAGTTAAAGGCTCTTGAATTTCCTCTTGGTTTCTACCTGCTCTGTCTCTGGACTCTTCTTTACCTTGTCCTTTAATTTGGAGTATTTCACGCTCTTTAGTCCTTTCTCTGTAAGCAGATTTTTCTGTCCTGCCTGCCAGCTCCCAAATAACCACACAGAGACCTTTTATTAATTATGAAAGCTTGGCCGATAGCTTAGGTTTGTTTCTAACTAGCTCTTATAACGCAAATTAACCCATTTCTATTAATTTACTTTCTGCCTTTATTACCTTTACTCTGTAGTGCCTATGCTGCTTTCCTATGCATTCTTGGTGTCTCCTCCCAACTTCACCTTTCTTATTCTCAGCATTCTCTCTGCCCTGAAAATCCTGCCTAGCTATTGGCCATTTAGCTTTATATTAAACCAATCTGAGAGACACTTCTTCACAGTGTATAAAAATATTATTCCACAACATTTCTCTTACATAAACTCTCTGTCTTAAGTTATATCTCAAATGAACTTAGCTAGTACTTGCTTTCTCACAGTGGGTTGGATTTTGTGGCACCAATCCTCAGATGTTTCATCTACCATTATCCTGTCTATTGATGATGGCTCTTATTCCTATTTTTATTGTATAGACTTATCTGATTGCTCAGTCATAGGTCATCTTCCTTCTTCATACCCTTATAGCCACAAATTTATATTCACAAATTATCAGTATTCACATCATCATCCCCTAGCCTACCCTGTGGCAGATATCACTAATTGATGACAACACCTTTTACTTGGATATTTTAAACTATGTTCCAGGCAGTCACTGTTAATCAAACAGAATAGGCATATGAGATGAAAAGTGTAGTCTGTGGCTAGGAAAATCAATCTATTTAGCAGCCAACGAGGAAAGTACTTTAAATTGAACAAGAATGGACATTATTGGCAAAAGATGCAGAGTCAGATGTCTGTGATCTATTGCCTCAGTCTGTTAGTAGCAATTCATGTGCAAGTATCACTCACATGAGACTACAGAAGGTGGTTCTGGAAGGATGCTCCAACATTCCTTGACTTCAAAGGAGAACTGGAATTGGGGGGGGGGGGGTTGTTAGCAGAGCCACAGCTGCAGTGGCTGTGAGCAGGTGGGGCAGGTGTGCTGGAATATTTGCAATACCAAGGTCAGATAGAAGTTTAAGACCAGAGTCAGAGGGCTTTATTCCTTCACATCTGATTTTCAAATTGCACAGAACTACTATTTTTTTTATTCTTTTCAGTTGCTTATAAAATTCAAAACTGGAGGAAAAATAGTTTATTTGAGTGCAAAGCTCTGGAAACTGAGGAGTTCAAGTGCACAGGGCTTTGAGGTGCATGTCAGCTCATGAAAGAAAAGCAGGAAAAGCAGATGTGTCTGGAAGAAATGAAAAAGAGCACTGGTTCTCAACCTGTGGGTCACTACCCCTTTGGGGGTCAAACAACCCTTTTGTGGGGGTCGCCAAGACCATCCTGCACATCAGATATTTACATTACGTTTCATAACAGTAACAAAATTACAGTTATGAAATAGCAACAAAAATAATTGTATGGTTGGGGGTCACCACAATATGAGGACCTGTATTAAAGGGTCGCTGCAGCAGCATTAGGAAGGTTGGGAACCACTGAAATAGAGGAAATAGCCTCAGCTCATGATAGCCTCCTCCTGCAGTAATATATCAGGCTAAGAGAGGGAAACCCACACGGAGAAAGGGATTAATCCTCTCTTAATGGTGTACTCACTCCTTATTGCCCCTCCTCCGAACACGACCACCGCAGCAATGAGCTTTAGAGGGGGCAGACTGTTTCAGGCCTGTAACATTTCTCACCTCCATCTGCTGAGGGGCTAGGAATGTTGTCTTTAATGAGTATGTCATTCAGATGACATGTAGCCTTGCATCTGCTTCATAAGAGACGCTCAAAAAATGTTTTTGATGCATTACAAAACATTCTTTATCAAAGAATAAAACATGTAAGCCCTTAATGAGTCTATCCCATTGGTCCTTTATTACCCACACACTTGAATGAGATTTTAGGGAGCAGTGGAAGATGTTGGGAAGCTCTGCTCTGACCTTACTCCTTCCATTCCAGACCCTGCCCCTCAGAAAGCCTGCCAAAGGTGGGCTCCTCCCCTGGAGCAGCTCAAAGACCACACCTATAGGGTATTTAAGACCAGGCCCATAACCTTGCCACGGGTTTTCTCCCCTTCCCCTGGGACCACCTGGGAAGACTTTGCTCAGACTTATAATTAAACCTGGACTTATTAATTTGGCCTGATCTGACATTGCATTGGTGGAGTTGCTCACTATCAGGAGATTTTTGCTTATCAGCGGACACTGTTATCTAAGCCTAAGTTCTAGTTTTCTAGGTCCCAGGGAAAAATCGAGCCTGGTTACTAACAGCTCCACAGCCGCCATGGTGAGAGCTCAGCATGGGCCAAGTGGTCAGCAGCACCATTTGAAGGATGCTGGGTCCGTGGCAGAGTTCAGTAGTAAAGAACATTGTCCTCATTAGTGATGTCGGCCACAGGGTGGGACTGGGAATCCTGGAAGAGTCCACATCGGTGCGCATGCACCACCCACCGCACCCCTCCCCTCCCCCCACGAGATGAAAGCAGAGCAAGAACCAGCCTGCTCTCTGGAGCAAAGTGGCTTATTTCTCTGACGTCCAATAACTGGGTCTCAAGTTAGGGCTGGAGCAGCTGCAGATGCATACGAACTTCTCAAAGGAGAAGTTCAGCTGCTTCTACACCTTACAGTGAATTTACGTCTAGGCGCCCCTCCTCCATGAGTCCTTCCTCTGCTTGTCCTCTTCCACTTTCTCTGAGTCTGCTGCGTGTTACGGCTGACCTTGAGCAAACTGCTGAAGCACTGGACTTAGTCATTAAAGTAGTGCTTCTCAACCCAGGGGTCATGACCCCTTTGGGGTCGTGCGTATAGAACCCATTAGTCAGGTCAGGAACTAACCTAACCATGCATGCATAGCACCGACACACTTGCACAGGGGCCAGAAAGGCAGCCACCACAAGCCGGGCCTCTCAACCAGTGGGGGGCCTGCTCTAGAGACAGAATTCCCTTTAGGTGACTTTCCCCAGCCAGTTCTGCTTTCACTCGAATATGGGAGGCTCCCCAGACTCCAGGGCCCCCAGAAGCCTGGGAGAAGCCTCCAGCTGTAGGAACCAATCCCTCAACTTCATGCTCGCAGCACCTTAGCCACAGTCAAGGGAGAACCAGCCCACGAGTCAAGATGGCTGCCTGGGTCACATTTAAGAAGCATCTCAGAGTTGGAATTTCACGGGAAAATGGCAGAATTTATCCCCATGCTTGTTCCTGTGGCCTAGCTTTCTTCTAATGGCCTCTTCCCAGCAGTTTCCTTTTCCCTGTCACGATCAGGTTTGATGCTTGCAAGGTGGATGAGACAGTGGCTGCCTGGACATGCGCAGTAAGTAGTGACGAAAAAGCATTGCTGGTTCAGTTTGGTGTAGCAGGTGTCAGAGACCTACATACAGTATGTGAGGCTCAGTGCTGGGAGGTGGAATACAGGGCTGGGCACATGGTGCTTCAACCTCCAGCTCGGGACAGAGAGACAGGGGCTGCTCAGAGCGGGTGACATACAGATAAGACTCAGTAGGGGCCAACGAGACCCGCAGCTCAGAGTGAGGACTGGGAAGACGTCTTGAGGCAGCGACAGGATAAAAGGTTTCCAAAGAGGAGCATCTGTGTGAACAGGGGTGTGGAAACAAGACACTGCAGAGCATCTTTAAGAAGCATCAGGGGCCACACCTTTAATCCCAGCAATCGGGAGGCAGAGGCAGGCAGATCTCTCTGTGAGTTCCAGGGCAGCCTGGTCTACAGAGCTAGTTCCAGAACAGGCTCCAAAGCTACACAGAGAAATCCTGTCTCAAAAAAACAAAAAATAAAATAAAATAAAACAAATCAGGGAGTTTGTGGTGACTGGAAATGTGGAGACTGAGGTTGGGAAGGTAGGCTACATCAGTTAGGTACCTGACAAGAAACCAATGGCACACTTACTCAGACAAGTTTCCCCAAACAGAATCCCATCACAGGGCTATTATAGAGTTCAACAGAGTTACGGGGAACTAGGAAGGCTGGGAGGGCCCAGAGACCAACAGCTGTGACATGCTATAATCTCACTGGGGCCTGAACAGGCCGTGTTAGCACAGTCTTAGATGGGCTGAGGTTATGGCCGAGGGACCAAATGACAGGGCTTTTACAGCGCTCAAGAAACCAAGTCACCTGGTCTACAAAGCAAGTTCTGGGAAAACCAGAGCTATTGTTATACAGGGAAACACTGTCTCAAAAAACCAAGTGTGTGTGTGTGTGTGTGTGTGTGTGTGTGTATACAAAGCTGCTGCCAGAACCCTAGCAAGGAAGGAAAGGAGAAATACATACCCATTCCTGGTTCCACTATCAAGCTCTCCAGCTTGTATTGTTCCTTGACTACATCCAGAACCAGAGAGCCAGGAACCCTGGGTTAGATGGCCAGCACACAGAGCAGGACAAAGAGCCACAGAGAGTGAACCTGGGAGGCAAGTAGAGACTGAGCCACCCAGAAGCAAGTGCACCAGATGCTGTGCTGAAGCATTTTCAGGACACCATTATCAAAAAGAAATAAGCCTTGAAAAGAAACATGAGTGTCCAGGAGTTCTTTCCATACTACTGGTGATAATTAGTGGCTGTTCCTAATGGCCACTGTAGGAGGTGAGGTAATAATGGCTTCCACCCTTCTGTAGCTCAGTACCAACAAGGCCACTTTCATTCCCTTGACCTGCCCCACAAACTTCTGGCCCCATATCTGAAAGGCCTTGCACCCACATCACCTGCCTGTCTTCATTGCCACTAGGCCATATGTGATTGATGAAGGAATTACTCAGAGAACCATAGCCAGCCACCGTCTCACCTGCTTCCCACCTGTAATCTAGGACTCTTAATTGGAAGTGCCAGGAAATCCAGTTCAAACAGGTTTAAGTCAGAAATGGAGGAGAGAGAATTTATGGTTCTCATCACTTAGGCATCCAAAAATATGGTGCATTCAATCCAGGGTAGAGCTGTATCCCGGGATTGAACCCATGTCATCTGAACTCATTCTTTCCTTGTGTCTCATCTGCACATCTCTGCACTCCTGGGTAGTTTTCAGTGGGCACAAGACTCCCCTGGCTAGCAAGCTAGTTCCCAGTATTCAGTGTTTTCCTGTTCTGCACAAGTAAGAGAGAGGTTCTGATCCCCGTCGGTTCAAGCTAAGCATCCCAGCCTCCCCCGAGGCTCCTTCAACCCTAATTAGGTCATAGACTCATTCCTCAACTAAGTCCTGAGACAAGGACTTGGCCAGATGGAGTCACTCCTTCATCCTACCCTGTTCCCTCAAACTTCTCCAGGAGCTGTGGGGGGACTGCTGCACCTGGAGCCGGTTGAGAGTTAGGAGGTATACTAGTTTGTGTTGTTCTTTTACATTTCCAGTTTTCATATTATATATTAATTATATAAGGTGATAGATTTCATCTTGGCAATTCAGTACATGCACATAACATCTTTGGACCACTTTCATCCCTATCATCCCCTCCTCCTTGCCTGGTCCTTTACCTCTTCATAGTACTTCAATTTTCACTTACATGTCTTTGGTTTGGTTTGTTTGTTTTTTTTTTCTAGTTTATACATATGAAAGGAAACATGCAATACTTGTTTGAATCTGACTTATTTTGCTTCACATGATAATCTCCAGTTCTATCTTTTTTATGCAAATGGCATAAGCTTTCCTTTAGCTCCCCTGAGTGTATAGATACAGCATTGTCCATTCTTCCGCTGACAGGCATGTAGGTCGATTCCACAACATGACCATTGGGAATGGTGTCATGATTAGCAAGGCTGAGTTAAGTTTGCTTCCTTCAGGTATATACCAAGGAGTGGTGCGGCTGAATCATGAAGTTGCTCTATTTTCAGCTTTTTGAAGGACCTCATACTGGTTTCCAGAGTGGCTGCACCAATTTACATTCCCACCAACAGTGTCTAAGGGTTTGTTTTCCGTCTTGGGTTTCACTGTGACATGTTAATATATAGGCATCATTATACTTTATGTTTTTCTGTCGATAGCCATTCTGAGTAGGATGAAATGAAATCTCAATGTAGTTTTGGTGTGCATTTTCCCTATAATTAAAGATGTTGAACACTTTTTCATATATTTATTAGTCATACATATATATATATTTCTTTTGAGAACCATCTAGTCAACTTATTTGCCCATTTACTGATCGTATTGCTATCTAATTACTATCTAATTATCTATCTAATTACTTTTGCCATCTAATTACTTTGAGTTCCAAGTATCAATCCCATCAGGTTAAATTCTTCTCCTATTCTTTCCTCTCTGTCTTTACTGTGGTCATTGTTTCTTTTGCTGCATAGAAGCTTTTCAATTTGGTATACTCTAATGGCCAGTTCTTGCTATTACTTCCTTAGCTGTTAGAGGCCTTTTCAGAAACTCCTTCCCTGTGCCATGTCTTAAATAGTTTTGCTTATAATTTTCCTCCAGAAGTTTCAAAGTTTCCAGACTTACATGGAGATCTTCGATTCATTTTGAATTGGTTTTTGCACAGGATGAGAGGTAGATGTCTCATTTTAATGGATCTCCAGGTTCCCCAGCATTATTTATTAAAGAAGTTGTCTTTTCTCCAACATGTTTTCGAAACCTTTGTCAGGAATCACATGGCTGTAACAGTGTCCGTTTATTTCTGAATCCCCAATACCATTGGTCTACATATCTGGTTTTGTACCATGTCACTGTGGCCAGGACCATGATGGCCATGCCACTGTGGCCAGGACCATGATGGCCATGTTACTATGGCCAGGACCACAATGGTCATGTCACTGTGGCTCTGTAGTATAATTTGGAATCAGGTGCTGTGGTACCTCCAGCATTGTTCTTTTTGCTTTGGATTGCTTTAGCTCTTTTAGGTCTTTTGTACTTACACATGCATTTTAGGATTGTTTTGTTCTATTTCTGTGAAGACCAGCATTGGGATTTCTGTAGGATTGCATTGAACATGGACATCATTCAGTAATACAGACATTTTTATAATATTAAATGCACCAATTCATAAACATGGGAGTTCTTTCCGTTTTCTAGTGTCTTTGACTTCTTTCTTCAGTGTCTTGGTTTTTACCACAGAGGTCTTTTCTTCTTGGTTAACTTTGTTTCTAGATTTGTTTGTTGTTGGTTGTTTTGAGACAGGGTCTCTCTGTGTGTCCCTGGCTGTCCTGAAGCTCTCTATGTAGAGCAGGCTGACCTGGAACTCAGAGATCCTCCTGCTTCTGCCTCCCCAGTGCTGGGATTAAAGGTGTGTGGCACTATGCCTGACATCCTAGATCATTTTAAGCTATTGGAAATGAATTTTCTTTCTTAATTCATTTTTCAGGGAGTTTGCTTTTGGTGTATAAGAAAACTGGGAGATCTAATATTAACAGCCAAAACCATAGATACTGAATGATGATGTCCACAAACATCTTGACTTTCATCTGCTCTGTACCTAGACTATTGCCTGGCAAGGATTAGTACATACTTGTAAGTTAAATCCTACTGAATTCATATGTCAGAAAAGTCATTGGAGTGACTGTTTAGCCATTTTAACCACATCTTAATCTATTTTCTACCAGAGACTAGGTGATTAATAAACAAAACTTCATTCTGCTTTTTGTTCTGGAGGCTGCAAACTCCAAGGTTTAGGAGCTGCTTCTGCAAGACTGTTCTTGTTCATTGGAAATTTCTGCAGAATCTCAAGTTGGCACTGGCATTATATGGCAAGAAGGATGCTCACAAGAGACAGACCCAAACTAGTGTTTAGAATAGATCCACTCTCAAGATAACCCATTAACCCAGGGGTTCTCAACCTGTGGGTTGTGACCTCTTTGGAAGTTGAATGACCCTTTGACAGGATTGGCCAAAGCCCATTGGAAAACACAAATATTTACATTACAATTCATAGCAGTAGCAAAATTACAGTTGTGAAGTAGCAACAAAAATAATTTTATGGTTGGGGGTCACCACAACATGAGGAACTCTATGAAAGAGTCACAGCATTAGGAAGGTTGGGAACCACTGCATTAACCCCTTTATCCACAAATGGATTAGTTCTTGAGGGCTGGGTTCTAAATGGCCCAATTGCTTCTTAGGGCTTGTCTCTAACTCCCCAGAATAAGAATTAAACATGCAGAGTTTGGGTGGGATATTGAAATTATGGTAGCACATAGTTTGAACTTGACTAAATTTAGACAGAAACCATGGTAAAGTTTGAGAGAGCATGTCTTAAAACATTCAGCACACCAAATTTGCAGGAACAAAAACATTCAGACCATAACAGGAGGAGGAAAAGTAAGCAATGATTACAATAGAAGTTCAACTCTAAAAATTCCTCACATTAAAAAACACTATAGCTAAAAATCCCTCACACTGAAAAATACTATAGCTAAAAATCCCTCACACTAAAAAATACTGTCGCTGAAAAATCCTCACACTAAAAAATACTATAGCTAAAGAATTCCTCACATTAAAAAAATACTAGAACTAAAAATTCCTCACATTAAAAAATACTAGAACTAAAAAAATCCACACATTAAAAAATACTATAGCACTAATATGTCTTTGGTGGAAACTGAATGCTTTTGCTCTAGAAGTAAGAATAAGACAAAGATGTGCAATAGATGTTCCCACATCTACTCAGCATCTCAGTGGAGCCTTAGACAGTGCAGTAGGACAGGAAAAAGAAATGTGAGGCATAGACAGACAGACACACACACCTACACAGAGAGACAGACAGACAGAGATAGAGACACAGACACAGAGACAGGCAGGCAGGTAGTCCTTACTAATAGATGGCACAATTTTCTATGTAAGAAGTTATGAAATAACCCTTATTAGCAAGTTTGTTGGTTGTGAGGTCACCATACAAAAAATCATTTGTTATTTCTATATTATAATAATATATAACTGGAAATGGAAATTTTTAGATATATAGATTAGTTCCCCAGGGCAAAAGATTGGACATACAGCTGATTCTAGAAAATTCCACATGCCAAAAAATACCATGCAGTTAATGTCATATCTTTTGTGGAATAGGAAGCATTAGGTTGAAAGAAGTCAAGAACTCTGTGATTCAAAGGAAACCCACACTGGTTCATGGACTAGATGACTGAAAATAACAGAGATGTCAGGTCTCCCACAGCTGGTTTATAGGTCTAATACAATTTTGATCAAAACGTCACCAGGACTTTACTCAGTTAGGTCAGATAACCTGGTTCTAAAATTTATGCCAAAGTCAAAGGGATGAGACCTAAAATAATTTTGGTAAATAAGAAGAAAATTGGGGAATCATAATGTTATTCTAACACGGTTAGTTAAACCAATACAACAATAATGAAAGGCCCGCACAGATCAGCTCAATGAAGCAGAAAAGTGATTCCAGAAATAAACTTGCAAAAATGTGCCCAGCTGACACTTGACAAAGGTGCATTCAAAGAAGAAGGGATATTCTTTTCAGTAGGTGACTTTGGAATAGCTGCACATTTTAGGTAAAAAAAATAAAGACCCCCCGCAGACCAAACATTACCTTTTGTAATAATAATAATAATAATAATAACAATAATAATAATGAACAACCCACTAAGTCCAAATGGGTCACAACTATAAAGGAAAAGAACAAAATATAAAACTTTAAGGAAAAAATTCTTAAAAGAAAAAAAGATTTTACTTTATAAAAAAATAAACCTTTTTCTTTATGAAAGACAAAAAAAAAATGAACCAATAAGCTGCAGAGTAGGCAGCAACCATTGCACATCACTTCTCCGATACATCTGCACTCATATTCAGAATATAAAAAGAACTTTCAGAACTCAGTAGCAGGCAGACAAACCACCCAACTTCTAGATAGACAGTTGCTTCTCCAAAGAGTATGTAACAAAGGACAATAAAGACATGAAAAGATGTTTAGCATCAGATCCACTAGGGCCCTGAAAATGACAACCTTCCGGTTCTGCCGGATACCTTAGAATGTCTAAAGTAAAACATAAAGTACCAAGTGTTCATGGGCAAGTGGAGGAACCAGAACTCCTACACACTGCTAAGGCCACTCTGAAAGCATTTCTATGGGTTTTTATAAACTTAAATATACCCGTACTATCTCCCAAAATCTCATTCTTGGATACAGACCCTAGAGAAAGAAATATTTATAGTCATGTTAAAACTGGTACATAAATGTTGACAGGCAGCCCTACTCCTAACTACTCAAAATAGAAAACTACTCAGATGCCCTTCAATAAGTAAATGAATAAGCAAATTATAGTTTATATGACACCATCTATGTGATAGTCTCAAAAAAGACAAAGGCATCATTGAGAACAAAAGCCAAATCCCTGAAGTTCCCTGAGCAACTAACAGCAAAGATTCTCCTTTTCCCTAGCAATTGTTTATTGCTTGTGTAAACTTAGGGAGGGACATTCTGAGCTTCCTAAATCTCTGTAAATTTTGTGGTCTTCCTGCACCTCATAAATTACTTTAGCCTCCTGAGTATATTTTCTATTTTTGTTATCTATTTATGTTTTTATTTTGTTGTTGTTTGAGTCAAGGATGTCCTGGAACGCATTCTGTAAACAAGGCTGGCCTGGAATTCAGAGATCCACCTTCGTCTGCCTCCCAAGTACTGGGATTAAAGGCATGTGCCGCCGCCACCTGGCTAGCGTCATGAATTTTATGAACCTCCCTCCTCTTTCTAAGAGGAAATGTTTCAGTTGGGAGAAGATAGCCATCACGAGGAGGTTGAGAAGGTTTTCCAGACACCCATATATTGAGTTTTATAGTAGCCGACATGGTAAGCAGGAGAGCGGAGGAGCAATGAGCGAAGGCCCAGCGCCGTGGGCAGAACTCAAACAGTGGAGGAGCAAGGTTGGAGGAAGCCTGGGGTAAGCCAAGAGGCTTGCATGCTATTCTGTGTCGGGAATTGACAGGGCTATGTGTAGAAAAGTGACTCAGCTAACTGTTGGGGTCTAGGACAGGTAACCAAGGGAGTGTGATCTCCTGGAGCCATGGGAAGGCTCTGCTGTTACATGCACACCGTCTCTGTGGCAGCCATCTGGGACCTCTTTGCTTAGAGTCTGTTGTGGAGGAGACGTCAGCCCTCCCAACTCCAGCCATCTGCCAATGTCATGTCTGTGGCTGCTTTCAGATGGAGCAGCCATCATGAGCTGTCAGATAACTCTGCTTCCATGATCATTTCCAGCATGGGTTTCTACTTTCCCTGAAGAGGACAAATGTGACAGGGAAGAAGGGGATGGGGAGGTTGCTGACTTCATGTCTTACCAACTTCTAGTGCTCAACCTGTCTCGGGTCAGGTGTCATCCTTCCTGACCTGTGACATGATAAAGATACAGGGATGCTGCCATTTACCCTCTGCCTGAAACTAGGAATTTGGCCTAATCGTGTGCCCGTATACATGTCTGCCCTTATTCTTTATCCCAAGGTGGCCCACTTTCCTGTCCACTCCGGGGTCTTCCAATTCTTTCTGCCTCGTCTCTAAGCCTGGTCCTTGAACATATGTTTGTTAGTCTGAAGTGTGTTGTGAGCTGAGCTGAAATAAACAGAAGTTGGGATTCTTCCCGTTCTCAGTGGAAAATTTTGTTCCGCCATCCACTGGGAAATGTCTTTGGGCCTGCAAATTTTTCACCCAAAATATCTCTATAATTGGAGTGGTTTTCTGGGAAGTAAGAATAACTGCAAAAGATCTGTATGTTCTAAAACACGAATGGTGGACAATATTGACTGAGAATGCAAAGTGTTTCTTATGCTGCAATTTCTCCTTCAGTTTTTATTTCCTAAATAACTTTGTTGAGGTTCTCAGAGCAAAGCAACCAAAAGTGAAAGGTTTAATGACAAAGCTTGGTGACAGAAATAGAATTAAAGCCCAGATTCTTGAATTCTCTTCCCGTTGTCTGACTCTGTTTATATTTGTACCAGGGACCACAGTATTTTGGAAGTGCTGTTCTGTCTGCTTTTGCTGTTATTATTGTCGCCTCCCTTCCCTCCCCTGTCACTATTCGGTCACAGCAGACACTGATTGAGCTCTCCTCTGGGACAGGGGAAGGGCTGAGTCTTGTCTTCACTATGTCATTTAGCGCTCACAACAGCCAGGTGCCACGGCAGCTCCTTTAACTGATATGGATACTCACTGAGGTTAAGTAGTTTGCAGTCACACCACTAGAAACTGAAAGTGAGGACTCATCTCTAGAATTGAAAAACTCCTGGAAATTCCTTGCAAGAAATCGGGGAGGCTGTAGAAATGCCTTGCTGGCTAAGAGCCCTTTCAGGAGATCCAGGTTTGGTTCCCAGCACCCCAGGGCAGCTCATAACTCCAATTCTAGGGATCTAACACTCTCTTCTGGCCTCTGTGGGCACCAGATACACATGTGGTACACATCCATGCGTGCAGGAAAAACATGAAATAAATCAGACCCACTGAGGCTGTAAACCATGTAGGGACCAGGACCTTCCACAAAGCTTAGCAAAATGGTTGCAAGTAACAGGCATGAAGGTCATTCTTTCACTAATGACAGATGATTTTTTTTAAGTCATTTGTTTTGATTCTTTTGTCTTCCCGTGCTTTGCAGGTAACAATCCTCTTACAATAATCCTGGGTTTCTACTGGTCGTTTTGATTCATTTTTATACTGTATACGTGAAAATGAGACGCTCAGACACTACCCTTGCAGGTTATAAACCACAGCCTGTAATCACAACTTTTCTTAAACCGACGAGTCTCCTTTTAAGCTGTTAATAAACATGTCTGGCTTCCAACTATTATTTCCAGATGGTGAGACGTTCAGATCTGATAAGCTCTCATACGGTCTACCAAGTGGAACAAATGCCACAGCTTTGGCAATCACTGTGCCGTTAATATGATGATGAAAAGAATAAACAAGTTTCCTTATGTTGCTACCATCCCTCCCACCCCAGGAAAAGTCATCAAATTGTTCACCAATCAAAATGTAAATGGATCACACTCAGTGTTAGTATCTGCTTCCCCCGCCTGTTCCCCCTTCTCCCCGCTCCCCCAGACAGGTTTTTCTGTGTAGCCCTCCCTGGCTGTCCTGGAACTCGCTTTGTAGATCAGGATGACCTTGAACTCACAGAGATCCACCTGCCTCTGCCTCTGGAGTCCTGGGATTAAAGGCGTGCGCCACCACCGCCTGGCTCTTCTTCCCATTCTAATCTTTGTTCATTTATCTATAAGTGTTGAAACCTAAGCTTTTTATGAAAGCTTTATTTCCATGTGTGTGTGTTGTATCCTTTTAATTGAATGTAATTCACTTACGTATACAATTCAATGGTATTTGCTGTGTGTAGTTTTTTTTTTTTTTAGTACAGCCATCATCATTATCTAATTTCCTGTTTCTATTCATGTTCTCCTTCCCCTCCCCCATGGCAATGAGCATTCTACCGTCTGTCTCTGTGGTTTGTCTGCTCTAGACATTTTACACTGATGAAATCACGTAGTAATAGCTTATATGTTTGGCTTCTTTCTTTATATAAGGTTTTCAGGACTCAGCTAGGCTGGAGTGTGTGCCAGTCAGTGCTGTATCACTTCTTATAGCGGAATAGCATTCCCCTGTGGAAATATACCTTCCTTTGTTTAGAAGTTGATGGACATTCAGATGGCTTTCCCTTTTCAGGTATTATTACTACTATTGTTGTGAACATTTCCTGTGGGGTTCTGTGTGGATGTCTTTTGTTTTCTTGGGTATACATCTTATCCACCTTGGAGTGGACCCGCTGGGTTATATGGTAACTGTGATGAACTTTTTTCTTTTGGTTTTTCGAGACAGGGTTTCTCTGTGTAGCTTTGCGCCTTCCCTGGAACTCACTTGGTAGCCCAGGCTGGCCTCGAACTCACAGAGATCCGCCTGCCTCTGCCTCCTGACTGCTGGGATTAAAGGCGTGCGCCACCACCGCCCGGCCTGTGATGAACTTTTTAAAAGTGCTGCCGGTGTTCCACAGGATCTGCTCCACTCTACATCCCACCCACAGGATGGAAGGAGTCCAGTTTTCCCACGTCCTTACACATCTTCTAACTTGAGTTTGTTATTGTTGGTGTTTTAATGTGACCAGCCCAATGAGCACGAAATATTATCTTATGATTTTGATTTACTCATAACTAATCATTTCTTTTCATGTACCTGTTGATCATTTTATATCTTATATGGAAATATTAACTTATGATTTTGATTTATTCATAACTAATCATTTCTTTTCATGTATCTGTTGATTATTTCATATCTTATATGGAGATATATGAATTCAAAATCTTTGCTTGTTTTGAAGTGGATTATCTTCTTTTTAAAAAGCAAACAAATCTTTATTGTGTAGAAATACATAAATATTTTTAAAAATCCCCAGGAAACAGAGCTGTTCTCTCATTTCCTCATCTTCTTCAGTGCCTCTGGTATAAAGGACATTATTATACCTCACTAAAACTCCGCCCAGATGTCCAGACAGTGCCCCATCTAGGTATTCTTGGGTATTTGCAAGCTGCGCTTTCCTGTAGCCATCTGCCAGGTGGTCCTTATGTTCCGTTCCCCATTTACGTTTCATCACTGCTTTTCTTGTCCACTGAGGAAAAGTTGGGGACTGAGGGGCTAAACTCATCACGAGTGACCCCACAAGTCCTGTAGGCTGATAGCTGCTGCCTATCCCTTGTGACTGGAGCATCTGCTACAGGCCCCAGAGGAATGTGGTTGTCTTTTTATTTTTGACTTTTAGAGATTTTGAATGTTATTATTTATTGGGATTGTATTTCCTATAATCTTCTCCATGGTGAAAAGGAAACTTAATACAAGGATCTTTAATAAATATATATATATATATATCCATTAATTTATATATAGTTCAGCTTTAATAAATACATTCTAATTAAGTTTTATATTAAGAATATTTTGAGCTGGGCGGTGGTGGCGCACGCCTTTAATCCTAGCACTCGGGAGGCAGAGGCAGGTGGATCTCTGTGAGTTCGAGGCCAGCCTGGGCTACCAAGTGAGCTCCAGGAAAGGCGCAAAGCTACACAGAGAAACCCTGTCTCAAAAAACAAAAAAAAAAAAAGAATACTTTGAAAAAGAAATCATGATTCTTATGCTAACCATTATATGAGATACTGATTGTAATATATACATATATTTAAGTCTTTATTAAAATATATGTATATAACATTAAATTTTATAGCTTAATCAAATCTTGTGACTAATGACTGTTATGTTATATAAATGATTAGCATTTTAAGGTTTTATGAAACATTAATATACCCAAAGATATTATTTTAGTAGGTCTAAAGATGTTTAGAGTACTCACATTAATAAAATAGTGTGTATGTATTAGGTCTTTTAATATATCAATACTTAGATTTGTAAGTCTGCATGTGCATTTTAATTGTGCATGCCAAAATACAATTTTAGCATATAACAAAAATATTTTTTTTAAAAAAAGGAGAACTGAAGTGGTCCCAACTTGTTAAAAAATTATTTTGACACAAACAACATATGAAAACAATTATCACAGACACACAGGACACAATTACACAAAATTTAGGTGCACCTGCTTTAGAAAAAGATGGTAGCAAGTTTATATAGCTCGGTTTCTTTAAGATGTAAGAAAGGCTTAGTAACACAGAAGACCAAAAGGTGAAGCTTATAGCACAGATTTAAGATTTTCTCTCTCTCTCTCTCTCTCTCTCTCTCTCTCCGTCTCCCCGCTCTTCCGATTTACGCGTTTACTCTTACTCTCTCTCTCCCCCCCTCTCCATCTCTCCCCCTCTCTCTCTCAATAGCTGAGGGGGAAGTACTTTTCTATTGTGTCTCAGGCTGCTCTCTAAAAGGTAAGGAAATAGGGTCTGTAAGGGATCAGGTTTAGGATGACGTTCCCAGAAAGGTGGTGTGACCCAGGAGCAGAGTACCTAAGAGTGTCCATTTTGTGTCAGTGGTTCTCAAATACTTAGTGGGGTTCTGGTCAGAAAAACAGAAGCAAAGGACACAGAACTTCTGTTTAACAGGCTCAGCCAAATGACCAAAAAGAAAACTCACTAACAAAGCTTGAAGATGACTTTCAGCACAAATCCCTAGGAATGCTGTAGAGGGACAATCTAAACTGAGATTTCTACCTCTAAGACCAAAAGGGATTTCAGGACTGGATTGTGTAATAAAGACAAGTTAGTGTGGACTTGGGATAGGTAGGAGATAAAGTAGGGAGGCCAGAGAGAGATGAGTAGGGACTCATTTTTAGAATTTACCTTGAGTTTTGATATAAACTCTAATTTTTAAAATTAGTTTATTTTAGCATTTCCCTTTAACTTTCTGTAGTATTTTTTAAGATCTTGTTATTATGAATTATTATTTTTATCAGTTTTTTCAGATCATTTTACATTTTAACTAATGCAGACTGCCTATTTGTGATTTTTAAGAATTTTTATCATCCAGCGCTTCGTTAATCACACAAGACAAACCTGTTTGGAGGTAGTAAATGTTCCCCATTAGGGGGAACTCAAAGCCAGGCTACCCCCCCCCCAGTGCTTGCAAGTTGAAAGTCAATAATTATCACATACAAAGCCAGCTGGAGGACTAGACGGCAGTTTCCTCCTTTATGGAGACTTTGTCCTCTGCACCCCACCCCTTTCTCTTTCTCATTTTGACAAAAGTATCTCAAAGGAGAAAGGGTTTGTTTGTTTGTTTGTTTGTTTGTTTGTTTGTTTGTTTGTTTTCGAGACATGGTTTTGTGTAGCTTTGGTGCCTGTCCTGGAACTCACTCTGTAGACCAGGCTGGCCTCGAACTCACAGAGATCTGCCTGGCCCTGCCCCCCAAGTGCTGGGATTAAAGGCCTGCGCCACCCCCGCCAGCCTTGAAAGGGTTTATTTTAACCTACAGTTTGAAGATGGAGCGGAAGTCTTGGTAGTGAAGGGGCTCCTCTCAGCTATGGTAGAAGTGTGAGACAGCTGGTTTCGTATTCATAGCTTGCCTCCTCTTTTTTCACTGTTTGTTCAATATGGGACCCCAGACCAAAGGATAATGTCACCTATATTCAGGATCCCCCCTCCCCCACTCCATTAAACCTCTCTGGAGAAACCATCACAGATAAACAAAAGGTGTGTCTTGTATATAATTCTAAATCCAGTCAAGGTGACAGTGCAGATTTATGATCACAGCCCTCCAGCATGGACCACTATGTTTCAGAGCGATGAAGGCATAGCATAAGATACTCAGTATAGCAATGACGCAGAATGAAGTGTGACTTGTGGTTCAGATCTGCTTCAAGGTCAGCCTTGTTGGGAGGACACGAAAATGTTGGTTTACCTCAGTGGTGCCAGAGGGAGACCTCTTATCCTACGAGCTCGCAGAATTCAAACCTCTAATGCAGAGAAAACCCATTAGATCCTGACCAAAATCAGCCTTCCTCCGGAATCAGAGTGAATTAGCTTTGGTGCTAGACACTAAGGAGAGCTGAGTCACGTGGCTGACTTCCGGTCTTCATACGCATGTGTTAATCCCACAGAGGTGAGGAGAAAGACCACTGACCCAAATCAATTAAAGCAAGCAATTCATTAAAGCAAGCTTTTTTTATTCCTGTATACAGGCTTCCTCCCCCCAGGGTGGGGTCCAAGAGGTCAGCATTGGATGTGAGGAAGACAAGGTTTTTATAGCTCAGGGGTGGGGGATTTCCAAATGGGGGATTTAGCAGACGAAATAGGAGCCGGACAAGCAGGGGATCAAAACAAGGCGATCATAACAGGTAGTCATAACAAGGTAGTCACATGACCTTGTGAAACACAGGTAAAGTTGCACAGTGGTTATAAAAACTTTTTGAAATGAAGACATGGTTGCCGTTTCCTGGAACAGGCAGTACAGAAATGTTTGCAGTTAAGCTTACAGGTGGGGCACAGCCCAATCTTTGAGAAACAGAGGTTTAATCATAAACAGGAATGAATCTCATCTGTCTTTACTATAATATGGCTTTCAAGCCTAAGATGGAGGCAGGCTGGTTCTTCATATGTGCACATACATGTACACCCACACACCTGCACCTGCCCACATACACACCTACATAGATACATGTACCCTACATACAAATATCCATACACACCTGCTCACACCCCTACAATATCCTCTAATTATGTATCCATTAAAATGACAAGAGACGGCATGTAAGAGAGAATTCAGTTGAGGTGTTCAGTGCGGTGGCTAACATAGGTAGTTCAGTGCGGTGGCTAACGTAGGCAGAGGCTAACATAGGTAGAGGCTAACGTAGGTAGTTCAGTGCATGGCTAACATAGGTAGTTCAGTGCATGGCTAACATAGGTAGTTCAGTGCATGGCTAACATAGGTAGTTCAGTGCATGGCTAACATAGAAAACATGAGTAGCTGCAGTGACAGATGATAGGAAACTAAAAACAATCTCACCTTTTGTATATTTAAGTTGGTGAGTCTGTGAATGAATTTTTGGACTTATTTTGTTTACAGTATATCTTTACCAATATGGATAGAACAGTGTTTTTGTGTTTAAGGACTTGAAAACAAAAAATAAAAGCTTTACAAACCCATGCATCTGGTTTCTAAGTTAAAATTCCTGTGACGAGCTTTAGGAGCGAGAAAAGATAAGGAAAAGGTACAGGCACACTGTTGTATAGGGAAAGACAGAGAGCTGGCCCTGTGCACCCAACATATGCCTCTTGTCATAATGAAAGTTCCTTCTGTGCTTGTCACTAATGTGCAGCTCAAAATAGCTCCAGAAGGCCAAAAAGACCGTTATATTAATGCTCAGGGTGATGCTATGGCTCTGCAAGTATTCCTGTGATAATTATTTTCCTTTGCCAGTAATGTTTATTTCAAGCTCAAATTAATTTCTGTACTAGTGAACTATAATTTAAAATATAGTGAACTATCACCAATTATTACAGGTACAGGCAGGCATTTGTTTAGAATCTTTTTGTTAAATCCCCCCAAAAGGAATATTGTTGGATTCCTAAGTCCAAGCCCAATGCAAATCAGCTCCTATCCCAGGTTAGTTTTGTAACTATGGAAAGTGTAAGGGCCTGAGCTTGGAAGACAAGGAAAAATAGGCTGAGCTGATGTTGGCTGCAACCCCCGCTTTTTGCTTTATCATTTGTCCAGAATATGGAACATGAAATGATGGCATCCCCTGAGTCTTCTCTTTCAAACTTGAGTCTTCAAATTCAAGAACCCTTAGCTGGGGTCTTGATCAGTTTCTTCTCGTGTTTCTTATCTGTTACTAACATGTGTGTGTGTGTGTGTGTGTGTGTGTGTGTGTGTGTGTGTGTGTGTGTTAGCATAAGAGCTGGAGGAGGCATGGGCAGGTTTCAGTAGACATTCTGTGTTCCGATTTTAAGGTGAGAGAATCAAAGCTAGAGTGAGATCCAGCCTCCTGAGCGGTACAAGGGCTCTTAATTGTCCCACCTAACTTTATCCTGCCTTGCTATAGGCCAATCAGCTTCTTTATTAACCAATGAGAGTAATACATATTCACAGTGTATAGAAGGATTATTCCACAGCACTTGTTGGCATGGAAACAGTAAATAAGAAACAAGCTAAACATCACAAACAAGATAGGCAACACTTCATTGAAATTATTGCTCCTGAGCAACTGGGAGCCAGTGCTGACCAGAGAGTTGGCCAGGTTGCTCAGTAAACAAAGGAAGAGGCAAGCATTTCATTGAGCTGTGTAAGTCTAGAACTTTCCATTAGTCGTGGGCATGAGTTCAGAAGATGCCTTTCTTCTTATGCACTAACACCCTAGCTATATAATTCATGAACTCCCAGAATCAAGTTGTCTCAGGGATTTCTGAGTTTCCCTTACAGCTGACATTGTTGCGTTGAACAGACATCCTTAGTTAGTGTAGGCCTTCAGTTGCTACCATTGTCCTGAATCTGATGTTTCCAAGTTTTCTGGAAACCAAAGTAAAGCACACTCACTCTCAAGCTCTACCCCTTTGCTCTACTCACCAGACCCTTTTAGGTCAGGATGCCAGGGTGCCAGCTGCAAACCTCTGATTGCTTCCTCAGAACTTGGTTGACGTGTCTATTCTTTGCAATGAAAGGAGAGCTATTAGGGTACTGTGGCATTCAACTTCAAACGAGCATGATAGAAATCATAATTACCAAATATAATGACCTATTTGCTCATCGTGCATTACTTTCAACTATTCCACATAGCAGCTCCTTTGTTTCTCCCATAAAAATCCATATCTGGCTAAAGGCTGAAAAGAATAATACAGTTTTTCTTAGCCAGCCTGCACTCATATGGGTCGGAGATGATTACAGGCCTAGTTCTTGTTCATTGTTAATTTAAATGCAAAGGTTGAACACATAGGGTCTGCTGCTCAGTGGAGCAAGTCTGTGGCTGCTCTTGTTATTGGTTTTGAGTACAGACACCTTTATTTTTAAATACCAAGATTCCTTTTACATAAAAACCCAAGATTACCTGAAACAGTTGAACATAGGCAATTCACAAAGCAAGAAAAGAGAATGTCATGACTTTTTAATTTACTTAAAATATTTTGAATATTTTGGTATCTTAACTATTCACGAGTCTCTAACACTAGGTTTTAGTATAGGAACTGCATTGTATTGATAATACAGTTCTTCTGTTTTATAGCTACAATTTGGAAAATATCTAAGTATCAATATGAGTCAAGGCAGAATATATAGAAGACCAAAATTTAGGTAAAGGCTGGGGTTCATCCACTTAGACTAGAAGTGGGTGAAGGGTGGATACCTGTATTTGAATGAAGATTATATTGTTCATTATAATGCATTGCCTTGTGGTGACTAACTGTGCCCAAATGACTCTGAGGTTTCCTAAACTATTTGAGTTTCTGAATTTGCATATTCAGTGAGATCCTCTTTGAAACTTCCCGTGATTTAGTCATTTTCCCCCTCCAGCTAACATGTCACTCATCAGGCTAACATGTCACACGCAGGAAGAAAGGGGTGACAGTCATCCAGCTCATTTATTTTTTGATTTTAAAAAAGGTGTGTGTGTTGAGGGGAGGGCAAGACAGAGCAATTAGACATTATTTGAAGGATTTGGAACAAGATATAAGAAAAATCTTAATATTTTATGAGTTTTAGTGATCAAAGTCATTGTTAAATTGGGCCTCCACACAGCGGGTCGTTTTCACATAGACATCTTAAGGCAAGATTTCAGAGAATCTATAACATTTCTTGTTTCTTTTTCTTCTTTTAAAAATAATTTATAAATAACCTATGATTTATTTCTGCACTTTTCCATGCAGTGTTTTAAGACTAAGATTCATGTAGGTTACTGAAACTACAGCACATAAGATGGGGGCCCCAGGCTGCTGGACACACACAAAATCTTTGAATTATTGAGATTAATGAGAGACCTTCCTAGCCTGAGCATGCCTTTGGTTGCCAGGGGAACTAACCATGTGGTTCAACATTCCTAGGGGAGGGGGAAAAGGTCGATAAACCCATGGTCAATAATGTAATCAATCGTGACTGTACAATGAAGCTTTTATAAAAGGTTTTTAACACTTCTAGATAAATGAACAAATGGAGTTTTTGGAAAGTGGCCTGCCACAGGGCGGGGAAATTCTGTGCCCCTTCTCCCATTTGTGGGCCTGTGTGTCACCTCCCCTGGCCATTCATCCCTGTGCTTTGTAGTATCCTTAATGTTCGCTTCATTTTGTAATCTGTTCTAGCAAACAAACTGAACCCAAGGGAAGGCCATAGGCACCCTGATTTAGAGAGGTTCAGCCAGAAACTCAGGCCACTACCCAGGGTAGTGTGTCTAAAGTAGAGCAGCTTTCATGAGACTGCACTTAACCTGGGGACCTGACGATTGTTTAATAATGACAGCATACTTGTGTTTACATACTTACAAATCTCAAATATAAGTAAATCAAGACTGGAAACTTCATAAAGGGACTCTTGAGGCTGGGGAGATAGCCCGGAAGTTAAGGGCATTTAGTACTTTTCCAGAAGACCTGAGTTCAATTCTCAGCACCCACCTGGGGAAGCTCACAACAGCCTATAACTGCAGCTCCTGGGGATCTGATGCCCTCTTCTGGCCTCTAAAGACACTGCACTCATGTGTGCAACACCCCCAACACACACAGATACACACACATATATACATAATTAAAAATAAAAATAGTCTTTTTTTTTAAGACTCTTGATTTGATAGAGTTAAGTATTCCATGACTTAGAAATAACTGGAATAATGAATGAAAAGCATTAGACAACATTGGTGTTCCAAAATGTTATACTTGTCAAAGTAATAATAATTTAGTTAGATGTGGTACTACTACACACCTATAATCTCAGCACTATAGCACAAATCCTGAATGGTCTTATAATAAAAACTTAGAGCCAGCTATCAGGGTGAAAGCTGAAAGATCAGAGAAGCAAAGCAAGCCACAGCCACCACCTCTTACCTCACCAACTCCTGGGCCTGAAAAAGCAAGGTTCCTGTCTCCTCCCACCTTATATTCCTTTCCCTGCCCAGCCATATCACTTCCTGTTTCAACCTTCCTAGTGCTGGAATTAAAGGTGTGTGATCCCAAGTGCTGGAATTAAAGGTGTGTGCCACCACTGCCTGGCACTGTTTCTCTTTTAGATTGGATTAATCGTGTAGCCCAGGGTGTCCTTGAACTCAACAGAAATCCAGTCAGATCTCTGCCTCTGCCTCTGCCTCTGCCTCTGCCTCTGCCTCTGCCTCCCAAGTGCTAGGATTAAAGCAGGCGGATCTCTATGAGTTCGAGGCCAGCCTGGGCTACCAAGTGAGTTCCAGGAAAGGCGCAAAGCTACACAGAGAAACCCTGTCTCGACAAACAAACAAACAAACAAACAAACAAACAAAAAAGGTGTGTGCCACCATTGCCTGAACCCTATGGCTAACTCTGTGGCTAGCTTTGTCCTCTGATCTTCAGGTAAACTTTATTTCCTAGATTACAAACAATATATCACCACACAGCACTAAGGCAGGAGGATTGCAAGGTTAAAGCCACCTGGAATACATAGAGACTTGTCTAAAATCCAAACAGAACCATTAAAATTATAAAAACTGCATAAACAGATGAATTAATTAAGAAATTATCTTGTAAAAGATTTGTTTATTCATTTGCCCCCCCCCCCCTCTCTCTCTCTGTGGTGCACCTCATGCATGCACGTGTATAAGGAAGTGAGATGAAGTCAGATCGCTCGAAACTGGAGTTACAGGTGGTTGTGAGACACTCTGTGTGGGTACTGAGAACTGAACCTGTGTCCTCTGTAAGAGCAGCAAGTGTTCTTAACCATTGAACCATCTCTCCAGCCCCCAAAATTTATTTTGTAAAAAGCACTTATGAGAAAAATACAAATATACACGAACCATAAAATACGTAGA
Organism: Peromyscus aztecus; assembly: GCA_902168405.1. NCBI lineage: Eukaryota > Metazoa > Chordata > Mammalia > Rodentia > Cricetidae > Peromyscus > Peromyscus aztecus. The sequence goes on along the minus strand of CABHPQ010154800.1, from coordinate 13,801 downwards.
CAGTCTCTGCTATGGATAAAGTGAAAGGTGACCTGTGAAAAGATTTATAGTGGGTTACAAAAGATGATGGATTTGGGGAATGTGGATGTAGTTTAGTGTTAGAGTACTCACTGAGTGTGCGCGAAACCTGGACTTGCTGTTGGGTACAGCAGAGGTGACAGGAGAGAGAAGAAAGGAGACAAGGAGGGCAAGAAGTTTATGATGATGAAGTTTAGTCTTTAATGATGTGTCATTACAATATATAGAACCAATGAGGAGGAAATGAAAACAAAATCTTTCATGAGAAGAATATTATTTTTTACATTTTTAAAATGCATGCTTCCTATTCACTACCTTCTGGATTTTGTAAGTCTAAACTTTATAGATTTGCAAGAGATGCGCTAAACAGCTTTTCTTGTCATTGAAATTTGCATTCTGCACTGCTTCCCCCCCAAATTATATGCAAGAGAACTAAAAGTGTTTCCTTTTCTTCCCTGTTTTTCTTAGGCATTGTCATAGGAGTCTTGGTTCGTGGACACAGTGAGCTCTCAAATCTGGATAAATTCTACTTTGCTTTTCCTGGAGAAATTCTAATGAGGATGCTGAAGCTTGTCATTTTGCCATTGATTATATCCAGCATGATCACAGGTACCTTGTGTTCTCTGATTATTTAAGGAGCCCATGAGAACCTGGGTTGTTCTTTACTAATTATGGAAAAATCAAAACTCATTGAGTGCATTATACAGGCATGCACACAGATACACACACACACACACACACACACACACACACACACACACACACACGGGGGGGAGGAGCGCACCCTCATTTGCAAAGCACAAGGCACATTTCCCTTGACTTGAAGTATAACGAGATTCTCAAAGTGGCATTGCTTCTTTGTGTCACTGTCCCTCTGGCACTGTTGACCACAGTGCAAACCTTCGTTTGTCCAACATGTGATGTCTTGTGCTCAAGATGCCATTTTAAAATGTATTATGAGTAAAACCCTATCTAGGGCACAGAATGGGGAAATGCATATTTGGCCATGGAAATGTCAGCTTATGTCCTCAGGAAAAATATGGCTGTCAGTTTTGATCATACTTTCAGTAGCTGGCTCCTTTGGTTCCCAGCTCCAGCTTTCCTGCCCACTAACTTGTGGGCAATGTCCCGAGGGTGCCTCTCCTCCTGGCTCCTCACCCACTTCCTCTCCTCCACACTAGCTACGTACCTGCCCTGCAAGTCTGCCATAGCGTCAGCGGCCAAGAGCCATGGAAAAGGTTTAATTGGAGTTTGCATCTTAGTCTAGAAGACTGGTATTTTTCAATCTGCACTCACAACACAGTTGAATTTGGAAATGGTTTTTCTCTTTCGGATCACTATATTGCAGAGTTTCTTCAAACAGCAACAAATGTCCTTGTGTAGAGATTAACTTGATTTTTTTTTTTAATGCCACTTATCTGGAGTTGGTATGCTGCTGGGTGCATTCTGTGCTTCTTATACTGACTTTAATTCTGGCACTTGGTAAAAGGTGGCATGATGTCTCTCACTAGTGTTATGGGCTTGAAAACGCAAGGTTTTATATAACTATGCAATTAGGAGTCTTTGACATGTCCTCTTTCCAGAACTCTCTTCTCAGTGTTATGGCAAAGGCTCAGTGTGTTGAGACTGACATTGGTGGTGGTGAGAGTGTCAGCATTTGCTGTCATCAAGAGCATTCTCTGAAAAGCTGTCACATTTGACTATTCCCAAGTGCTACACTCCAGTCAGACCAGAGCCCAATGGGACCATTTTTCTTAAGTGGCCTTGGTGTTCTTGTCTTATTGGAAACCTAAAGAGAACATTTAATTACTTTTATTTATGGGTTTAATTGTGGTTAAAAATTAGCAGTTTCTTTCAAGCCTAATAGCCTGAGGGGTCAGAGTGGGGGACAGAAGATCTGTTATTTGTCTCATATAATGTTTGCTTAGTTAAATTATTGAAAGCATTTAAAGTTTGGAAGATTTCTTATAAATACCCAGATTTCTGGCATTAAAAAAAATCAAATCTGCAAACACTGGGCCCATGTTTCCCCACATCAATAGTGTCCTGGAGCAAGAGACAGCTATTCAATTTAGCTGGCACAAATGAATTTGAGGACACCAAAGTCACCAACCACCATTCCCTATTCGGTACTCTGTCATTGCCTGCTGGGCCCCTGTAAGCACTGCAGTTATAACAGAATTTTCTCCCTATTAAAGATCCTTAAATCAGTTCTTGTACTCTTTTAGACAATACGAAGTCTTGGGCTTCTCTCTCAAGAAAAATATTCACATTTGTGCATATATAGAACATTTTGCATCTATCTATACAAAGCTTATTTAAGCGATGTGTGACATGGTTTGAGTCTACAGGTTTATGGGGAAAGTAAAAAAAAAAAAAAAAGAAAAGAAAAAGAAAAGAACCTAATCCAGAATAGACAGCAAACCCAGAATTCATATAGTAAGCCAAAGTTTAGAAGAAAGGGTAAAAATATGTGTATGAATATGCTACTTCTATAATAGTGTATGTTTGGACAGTATCATTCTTGGCAGTAAATAACTCTTCCTGATTTGCAGTCTGGAAGTTTTTGTGTGTATCTTAGCCTTGCAAATTATGCAGGGGAATAATTTACAACTCTCAGATTCCATCAACAGCCCAGCTCTGTCGCAACCGTAGCCCATAGCTCTTCACTTTCCCTTCACCGATCGCCAGGAGCTAGAGCAAACACACACCTCATCCTTTTGATATGAAACAATGAAAGATCAAAGGTTTGAGGAGCATCAGCAAAAGCAGGACTGGGAGGGCGATGCCACATTCATGTGTCTAATCGTCAGGCTAGTGGGGGAGAGGGTCGGCAGGAATGTGGGGAAAAGGACTCATTTATACCTTTTCCGTTACCATATCAACTTAGAAGTACTCTGGAAGGCAGTAGGGAACATGTTCTGATACTTCTAGCCAGTAATTCTTGACAGTTTTTATCATAAAGGGGTATATTCATAGAGACCCATTCCAAGACTCAGGTATAGGACCCTCATGATAGTGCTTTCATAATGATGATAAACTGTGAATGCATGTTACACACATAAGTTAACATGTTGCAACTGCTAAAGGCCTGCTTGGCTACATACCGAATGGCCCATGAGAATGTTCCCAGTATAACTCAGAACAAAAGAAAGAAACAAATCATATAACACAAAAGACAGTGTGACAGTCTGGACTGTATTATATAGTATTTGCATTTTTAAAAGTTGACCCCAAACTGAAAGATTAACAGCCTTTCAATGAGAAAAGAAGTAAAACATGATCCATTGTGCTTTCTTCACATTTTTGGTCTTATTTCGCTATGATGTTTCTTTGTCTTGTTTTGGTTAAGAAGGAAATCGGAGAGTGGATGAGTTCTTCTCTGTGTGATTCAGACTTTGCCTCTGCTATTCCCTTGCCTCCTTCCCTGTCCAGCTCTTTTCCCTGCCAGAGCAATGCCGCTTTCACCCTGGCATGCCAGTCCCTCCCTGCACTCATCTTTGCCCCTGCACCCAGAGATAAGGTGATCCCCTTACAAATGCCTTTCCATGGGGCAATAGCCTAATCTGTTCCTGGAGGGGACAGGGGTGGGGGTGGGGCTACAACCCAGGGAAGTCTGGGAAGCTGAGGATTGAGAGTGGGATTTAATCAGTTCTCTGGGAATAGTTAGAGGCAGAACTGCTAAGACTCTGGACCCAAGACCGACAGAGTGAGCTCCTGCAGAAAAAAACAAAGTAACAACAGAAAAACTAACCTGTCATCAAAGTCCCTTGTGGACTAAAAATGCATATGTCACAGCTGCATTTTTTTTTTTAACATTGAGCATCCTTCTTGGTGACGTGTGGTTAGGAAATCATGTTTCTAGGGAAACTGGAATTTAGACTTGATATTAAATGGTATGGGGTGACTGTTAATCATTGAGTCAAGAGGTGATAACGACATGCAGGTATCTAAACAAAATGCCCTTGTTTTCTAAATGCACATGGAACTGGGTAGAGGTGAACCGACATAAGATCTCCAGCATACTTTAGAATGGAGGTGGGCGGGGCGGGGCATGGTTTAGTGACGTGGATTTCCAGAGACTGGGTGTCATATGAAGCCAGAATTCTCATTGAATCTTTCTTCAATGATTTACATCCTGAAGAAAGAGTGCCTTCCTGCCATGGTGGAGATGTGTGCTTATGCTCTTGGAAAGTTTCAGTTTCTAAGCTAAGTTCTATCAAACCACTAGAGAAATCATGGGGGAAATGATGGAGCTGCCCGAGATTCGTGGCTCTGCGAAAACCCGGGAGCAGGTCTCCACGGCTCATGGGTTTATATCTGGGTCACATTTCTTCAGTATAATAAGTCTGATGGCTGGAGCCTTCCACCAGCAGCACAAGAAAAGATCGGCCCTTCCCATCTCACTCCGGGATTCTAAGGCACATCTTCCTGGATGCTCTTAGCTACCACCCAGGTGAGCTGTGCTCCATCAGGCACAGCTGTGCCCCATGCTGTGGCTGCCATCACACCTCTGATCCTGACAAGGTTCCCCTCCATTCCTCCATCTAATCAAGGGGCTCAACAATTCTCCACAGAGTGCATGAGGACCGAGCATTGCCAGGAACTTGGGTATAATCAGAAGCAGCTGAGACATCAGTATCCAGTCCCTCCCACAAAGGGCTCTTCGGGATCTGTGCTCCTCAACAGGGCTCCCCTCTGCTTAGCCACCCTGCTTCCAACACAGTGGAGAAGCTTCTGCCTGTACATGAGAGCATTCCAACATGTCGCACCTCGGTCCCAACACCCAACGCCTGATTCTAATGAGGAAAGGCTTCCTTACCACCCAGATGTCCTGTCCCAGGAAGTGTGTCCTCTTCCTGTAATATGTACCGTTGGAGACCATCCATCCACCTTAGAGAAAGCCTCCTTTGCTGCCTTGAAGGGTTGGTCTTTGCTTGTGAACACGATCAAAGTACTTAACCCTAGCACCTGCTGGCTTGTTGGATATCCACGTAGCCAGTAGATCCTGGAGAATGTCCAGGTCAGGATGAATCAGATCAATGTTGGCTTTCAGTGTGTATTTCTTCCCCAGGTCAGGGAGAAGCTCATTCCTGTTTCCTGCAAATGCCAACAGCATACAAGGGTGTGCAGAGTGAGTCGGGCAAGTTGGGAAATGTCCCTCACCAATGGCTCAGGGCATTCCAAGTTTATGCCGAGCTGAGAAAACTCCCTTCTTTCCCTCCTTGTCTCTCCCAGGCCGTGTGTGCGAATCCCAGGACTGAGTCCCTTTCCTGATCAGGACACATCACCAAACACTAGACATCAGTACAAACTGTCTGCCCTCCATTTATAAAAAACAGCTGTGCCAGGATAACACCGGTTGAATGATTGGGTGTATATCTGTGGGGAGATTCTCCAAGATACTTTGACGTTGTGCTCAGAAGATCTCAAAAATATTGCTACAGATTATAAAGTGATTGTTACTCTAACTTCTACATTAGGATTGCAGAATGTTTCAGGTTTGGCTTCCACTATAAAAGGAAACCCCTCTTTTCCCATAACTTTTTAACCACTGAAGCCTTCTGTGACCTTCTGGTTTAAGGCAGGTGTAGTAACTCGAGCCTGTAATCCCGGCACGTGGGAGGTGGAGACAGGAGGACCAGAAATTCAAGGCCAGCCTTGGCTACAGAGTGACATAGTGAGTTTGAACCTAATTCGGGCTACCTAAGACCCTGTATAGAAAAAGGATTACTAACTACGTAATGTCTTGAGAAGGTGCTGTAGAATGGAAGGGTGGATGAGAACCAGGTGAAGTGGGTTGAAGAACTGAAGAGCCTCGCTGTTTACATTGAGTCTTGTAAAACACGACCCATCAGTTTGCTTCAGCTGGTGAAGGCATTCTTTTTCATATACAAGCTTTATTATTAAAAGAAAAAAAACTGGAAAGTAAAAAAGCATCACACACCAAAACTATCCAGACTCAAAGTCTACCTTCCTTTAGTGCTATCCATCTTGATTTACTCATGGTCGGCTGTGTGCTGGAAACACTCACACCCAGGAGAAAGACTCATGCCAGCACCTCTCTCAGGCAGGGTTCATTCAGTTTTATTAACAAATGCTTATTAACCCCAACGACATGAAAACTAACAAGAAAGCAAACACACTTCTGAAAGGGTGAATTCCAGCCACTCACCTATTCATGGAACCAAGGTCCTCTGATAACCAAGATGGGTGTTCCCATCCTGACAGGCAGACTTGAAGATGCGTGTATCACTTAATCGTACAACTTGGTGCTCCCCGGAAGCCACCTGCTTGTAAACACAGGTGGCTGACAGCTTGGATGTGAACATCAGGAAGAAGGCATGCTGGCTCTCCTGGAATATCAATAGTTCGTTATTTCACTCAGTTTTTTTTTCTTTTTTCTTTTATTTTTATGAAATTACCATTTCAAGATGTTTTAGAGACTGAAAACCCTGGGCTGGAGAAGGCAAGGATGAGGCCCAACATGACATCCAGAACCAGTGGGCTCATCCTGCATTTTAAATACCCCCTTTTCCTTCTCCCAGCCAGGCCAGCTTTGTAAAGACGACTTAGACATCCTCCAGAGATCAAGGACCTAGCTTTGACGCTAGAGGATTTACTATATTAATTTGGGTTCTATAAAGCTTTCCACCCAAGGAAAGGGACACATACTGTAAAAGTGGTAGCCTTCCCGTGAATGTGCTACTTGCACAGTGACAAAATGAAAAGTGGCAGAGAAGTGACCCCGCTTCACTAAGACCCTGAGTCTCAGAGTATCAACCATGAGTGAGCAGGCCTTCAGCTAGAACTGGTGCCCCGAGTTTCAAGGCTCCATTTGACTGTAAGAAACTCCTCCGCCCACACACACAAAGAAGCGTGAAATACTGTAGAGATTTTAGTGACTCTCCAATGTTTAAAGTGTGGGTCTGGATCTAGGAGACCATTAATTCCTTCCATCTTCAGTGAGCCGGGCTCTGTGGTACATCCTCAATACATAAAGTTAAGGCCCATCCTAATGAGAAGGAGGATATTGCAGTGCGTTGTGGGAATAAGGCAGTAGAGGCAAATAAGAGGGGGTTTTGAAGGAAGGCTAGAAGTCAAAAGACAGAGGGGAAGGGAATTCCATTCAGGAGGGAATGGAAGAAGCCATAACATCTCAGGATAGATGTAAGACTTCAACCAGAGTTCCAGAAACACGGGAGAGTCAGGAGTAAGATGGGAGGTCACACACAAGACTTCATGTAACTCATCAAGGGCTCTGCCCAGCCTGCAGACTCAGGAGGAGAGTTACGACAGTGATATCCACCTGAGTCATTCTCTGCAAATGGACACCTTGAGGAAGCTCCTCATGGGGAAGCATCCAGCACAGCTGAACAGGAGAGTCAGACCTGGGAGCCACACCACCTGGCTTTCAACACCGATTCTGCTGTTCACTAACTGTGAACCCTTGGATACATTACTTGTACTCGACTATAAAAACTAGATCCTAGTGCTTTTGGTCAACTGTCAGAGGTTTTTAGAAGGTCCCTGAATTGGCACCAGAAGTTACAATGGTCGATATTAGGATTCAGTTAAATGCGGGTGACGGAGCAAAGGCTGTCATTCAAAAAATGCCACCAATATTAAAAGACTCTGTCCACAGCTCGTGACATTCACCAGCATATACGTTCTACCTAGAAGCCTCAGCTACCAATTGTAGAGAATTAGGAACTGAAAATGAGGACAATACAGCTGTGTTATGAAACAAAAATCATCTCACTGAGCTGTGTGCTAGCTGTTGCTGTAAAAACATTTGTGTGGACATTGGGAGAGAATAGTTGAGTTACTAAGATCCTCTGTACCTGCGGTTCTCAACCTTCCTAATGTTGAGACCCTTAAATACAATTCATGTTATGGTGGCCCTCAACCATAAAATTATTTTCATTGCTACTTCATAAATGTAATTTTGCTATGGTTATGAATTGTAATGTGTTTTCCAATAGTCTTAGGAAATAGGAAAACCTGTGTTTTCCAATAGTCTTAGGCAACCCCTGTGAAAAGTTTGTCCGACCCACAAAAGGGTTTTGACCCACAGGTTGAGAACCAATTCTTGGTACTGTGTTGAATGCATTCATTGAATAATAAGCCTTGTGAAGAGCTCCTGGGATCTTCTGACCCCAAACACCAGTGTCTCCAATATTCTGTGATACAGAAAAAATCCAAACAGCAGAAGAATCATACACTGTGTGTGTGTGTGTGTGTGTGTGCATGCCCACTGCAGTGGGGTGTGTTGTAGAGGTATGCATACCTGTGCACATGGGGAGTCCACAGGTCAGTGTCTTCCTCTACCATTTTACACATTTGTTTTTGGAAACAGAGTGCTACTGAACCCGGAACTTGCCATTTTATCTAGGCTGGCTGGCTAGCAAGTTCCCAGGGCCCACCTGTCTCCCCCACATGATGCTGGGTTGCAAACTTCTACCACCACATCAAGCTTTTCTTGTGGGTGCTGAGTATCCAAGCTCCAATCCTCAGGCTTGCACAGCAAGCCCTTTAGCCGTTGAGCTGCATCCCCAGCCCCACTCACTGTTTCTTGACAGGCTTTGAACCATCAAACATGGACCAGATGACAGCAGCTATGGAGTGATTCTTCTTTAATCCTATCTGAGGATGAGTTTATTTTGTTAACTTCACAGAGTGTAGAGATGTGATGCAACCCTTTTTTTAAGGAAATTCTTTGTATGAGTGTCTTTAAGAAATAGAGATGCCGCAGGGAAACATGCACACAAAAAATACATTCTGCATACTTCCTCTGCCTTTTCCATCCCAGAAGTATTCATCTTGACAGCCGAGATTTCCAGTACCCTCGAGTAACAAAGTCAGATTATATCCAGCCTTGTTTTCCCTAGAGAATGAAAAGAAAACATTTCACAGTTTTAAAAATGGTCACATGTTTGTTTACTCCTTGTTGCAACCCTAAGAAGTCGTCAAGTGGGCGGAGTCTTGTCTCCATCTGTAGAGATAAGGAAACCGGAGGTTGGAACAAGATTAAGCCACTTTCCCGAGATCACATTAATCACAGGGCAGCACCTGGGACGGATGAATTCCGTTCTAGAACATTCTGCTTCCCAGAAGGCTGGGGTAGACAACCACACATGAATATGTTAATCATTCACACACACACATTATATTTGTGTGTGTGTGTATATGAGAGAGACAGAGAGAGACAGAAACAGAGAGAGAGAGAGAGAGAGAGAGAGACTTTATGAGGCTTATAGGCTAGTGAGAAAAGTGTTAATGGGTCCATTGATTTTCATTTTTAAGTGTAACACAATAGGCAGGATGCCAAGCATGGACCCTTGATGCTCAGAGAAGGACCCCAAGGAAGGGACTTAAAAGCCAGATGAGGAGTGGGGAATAACGGCTGGAGAGGAAGGGCATGAGTGAAGGCTTTGAGGGGGAGCTTGGCCTGACAAAGGAGGTGGGGGGGGATGTGATATATCCAGCAGGTACACGTGCAGGCTGGAGAGATGTCTGTGGGGTCTCATCCCCCAGGGTAAGAGTTCACTATTTTAGCCTCAATACCACTGGAGGATTATACTGACTGGCGTGTGAAATTTTTAACGTTTTAAAAGCTGTATTGAATGACTGTGCAATGAAGGATGGAGGGAGGGGGAGTGGCTATGAGAATGCTTATCACGTGTGTTCTGTTGCTCAGTGACACACATCACCGACCATTGATGACGCAGTTGTAGGTGGCATCCTCCCAGGCTGTGCAGGCCGGGCTTGCTCAGCTTGCTCCTCACTAGCAACTTGAAGGAGATACAGGCTTTTAAAGACCACTGTGTACAGGAGTACCTCGAGCTTGGGGACAAAACCCATGCTTATTTCTCTTTGTGCGACTGGCCTCTCTGCTAGTGACCCAGCTAGAGTCACCCAGACAGTGGTTTAACACCTGTGTAACCCTGAGCTTGGATGTTATGTCCACTCAGACCTCTGGCGCTCTAGCAAACGCCTGACTTCAGTGACAGAGTTCATCACGACACCTTGACTAGAAGGTAGCGACTGTCACGAAAACTTCATTCTCAGGTGGGTGGCAGCTTCGTCAGAGAGCACTCTGAGGAGTCTCTTGCCCTCGGATATTTATTTTTAAAGCTTGCTATTGTTTAGCCCACCCTGCTTCCTTTGTAGCGTGGTTATAAAAAGTTCAGATGATTATTCTGCTGGACAAGCTCCAACCTCCCCGCTTGCTCCTCAGAGCCTCCTCCTGAGGTAAATAAAGAAAATGCCTTTTTCCGAAAATAAAGAGCCAGCAGGTGCCCTTAACTTCTAAGGACAACCTTGAGTTCTGTCCCTGTTTCCAGGCCACAGCCCAGCCTCAAAACTGTCTCTGGTTATGAATGGTGATCTTGCCCTAGGCATTTCCATCCAATTCCGTCCTGTCTGTCCTGGTCTTCTCTCCCTGGTGACACCTCCTGCTGTCCACCTCCTGTGGACTCTGCTCCAGGACTTCATGAAGGAACTCACTATTAAGTGGTATGGAGAACTTTCTAACCAGCCACAGACCTAGCTAGCCTGTCTACACTATAATAAGTCAATAAATTTTGTGGAAGTAGGAATACAAAACAAACGTCTGGATGGCTCTAGGAAGTGGGTGCACAGTAATGAAGAGGAGCCAGGCAGTGGTGGTGCACGCCTTTAATCCCAGCACTTGGGAGGCAGAGCCAGGCAGATCTTTATGAATTCCAGGCCAGCCTGGTCTACAGAGCGAGATCCAGAAAAGACACAAAGAACCCCAGGGAAACCCTGCCTAGAAAAACAAAAAAAAAAAACAAAAAACAAAAAACAAAAGTGCAGCTCTTCCTGTCACGTGGAAAGCTTGGAGTACAAACATTCACAGAGTACTTTAATTACCGCACCGCTGATCTAGGGAAGGCTGGGGCTCAAGGCTTGAAATAGTAGGGGACCGCATGCAAGAGAATGGAGTTTATTGTGTCTTCCTCTCCATGCCCCAGTGATGGCAAGGTGGAGTGGGTTCAAGGAGTTTTCTTAATGGAGTTAAGTCCAAGTCTGTTCCCTTGACATGGTTGAGTGCCCACTTAACGCTGCACAGTCTGGTAAGGTGTGGAGACTGTGCTGTGTTGTCCATATGACAGTCATGGGCCACATATGGCTATTTGAATAGAGAGCAATTTCAATTAGGTAAAATTATAATTCAGTGCTTCAGTTACTTAGACACCTGGCAAGTGCTTGCTAGCCATATGTAGCTTGAGTCTACTTCAGTGGACAAAGCAAACACAATTTCCACAGCACAGGAAGGTACAACGGCGCAGTGCTGCTTTGGAATTTCATAGCACACGGAAGAAGTTGAGGTGTCGCAGCGCATGAGAATGGGATCCTAGCTCCGCCACTCATGTCCACAGCTTGGTGGCATGTTGCATAGCCCATTTGAGCCAAAGATTTATCCTCCCTAAAAAAACAGGCTAATAATGCCTACCTCACTGAGTTAAAATGAGAATTCAAGGATGTCTGTGATCAATGTGCAGTCATTGCTCAAGACAGTATTGGTCGTCATCATCATCATCATCTACAGATATGACGTATTTATAGTATCCAGACAGACATTTCATACTCAATTCTTTGTTTCTGTGATAGTTTTGAAGATACAGCTGTTTTCCCCATGTTCCTTCTCTCTATAGTAGTCACCAACACCCCCCCCCCCCCCCCCGTGATACTCTGTAAGTCATCCAAAAGCCTGGGTTTGGGGGCTGTGGTACCCTCCCTTTTTTGTGACTACAGTGGTAGAGAGAGTAGACAATATAGAGAGGTAGGATTGTTGATTTTAGCAAAATTTTTGTCTGGCTGGGAAACATTAATAACTGAGACAGATGAGAAAAATGGTAACAAAGCTCTTCCTAAGGGTGAGCACAAGAGAGTTGCTGCAGGTACTTGGGATATATCTAAGACATTTCCACCAAGGATCCCATTTTTAGAAAGCCTGAGTCCTAAAATCGAGGCTGAGGCACTGAACCTGAACCAGGCACCACTCTCCTGGTGGTGAGAGTTATTTCATCTCCTGGGAAGAAGAAACAGAGAGAAAAATGGAGGAACCAGGGATGAGATTGCCCCATGTGGGGGTCTCTGCAAACAGTATGTTGGTCCAGGGAGGGCAAGAAGGAAATTTAGTTCAATACGACTCAGTAGCCAACGTTGGTTCGAAGTTGGAGAGTCTGACTCACAGTAATTTATTTTAGGCATATTTAAGCACAGCACAATTTGGGGGAAAAAAGTTTTCTGGTGATAATTAACTCAATCCCTTGTGCACAACAAAGCAAAAAAGCCTAAGACATGATTACATTGAAACTTTTTTTTTTTTTTGAGACAGGGTCTCTCTATGTAGCTTTGTGCCTTTCCTGGAGCTCACTTGGTAGCCCAGGCTGGCCTCGAACTCACAGAGATCCACCTGGCTCTGCCTCCCAAGTGCTGGGATTAAAGGCGTGCGCCACACCACCGCCCCGAGAAACACTTATAAAGTACATATGACATCTTCCATAAAGACAAGCTCACTCATTTTTGAATTGTGGCCTTCAACTCTCTTGGGTATTTTGGTTGTTTTTACTATTGCAACTGCTACTTCTGATTGCCTTATTGTCAGGAAAATAAGCTCCTCAGCACACAAACTCCATTCCCGCCCACCCCCCCATCCCCCACCCCCACACACAAAGGACTAGAGTGATATCAAGATTATTCTAGGATGTGTAGCACGAATCTTAAAAGTTCTTATTAATAAAAACAAACCCAGAGCCAGGTATTGGGGTGAACGCTGAATGATCAGAGAAACAGAACAAGCCACAGCCACCTCACCTTGCCAGTTCCTCAGCTGATCCTGTTTCCTCAGACTGGAAACCTCTGTGTCCTCATCCGGAATGAATCTCAGCTGAACTGTTGCTCAAAAGCCTAAAAGCTTAACCAGGCTAGTTCCTGGTTTTCACTGCCTTTTATACCTTTCTGCTTCCTGCCATCACTTCCTGGGATTAAAGGCTCTTGTTACCACGCCTGGCTGTTTCCAGTGTGGCCTTAAATTTATGGGGATCCAAACAGATCTCTGCCTTTGGAATGCTAGGATTAAAGGCGTGTGCGCCACCATTTTCTGGCCTCTATATCTAGTGGCTGTTCTGTTCTCTGACCCCAGATAAATTTATTAGGGTGCACAATATTTTGGGGAATACAATATCACCACAAGGATGTCTGGATTTTAGTCTTGTCCTGGAAGTTGGTGAATGGACCCTTAACAACATCTTGGTTGGACGCTAAAGTCCAGAGGCTTTCTCCAAATGCTACCTTCCAGATGGGCAGTCCACAGGTCAAAGACAGTTGTTTAGAATGAGAAATAACTTGTTCTGTCCCCCTAACAGCAATGACATCCTTGTAGAGTTTCCCTGCACTTCAGATATGTGCCAGGAAATATGAGGAGCACAATCCTCCAGCCACTTAAGAAAATGGATAGGTCTTTTATGGTGCGAGGAATGCCTCTGAATGCCACCTGTGCATCCTGCTAGCCCTTCAGCTCCAATGGCTTCCCTTTGGAGTTGCCTTGTGACAACTTCTTCCCTTTTCCTGCTGCCCTGAACTCCAGGTTTTGCACACAGTTGTGGGACAACTCATGTTAAAATTGCAAAATCATTTTCTATGGTGATACTTTGGTTTAAAATAGGATTCTCAGCTTGGAAATCAGGCAGTGTAAAATTTGAAACCTCCAAATGACAGCATGCTGGAAAGTTTCTCAATCTGTCCCATCTCT
>CABHPQ010154799.1:29279-41179 GCA_902168405.1 Peromyscus aztecus | reverse complement strand
GGAATGAATCTCAGCTAAACTCCTGCTAAAAGCCTAAAAGCTTAAAAGCCTCTAGTTCCTGGTCCTCACACCTTCTATACTTTTCTGCTTCCTGCCATCACTTCCTGGGATTAAAGGCATGTGTCTTTCCCAAGCAAGACATGAGATCTCAAGTCCTGGAATTAAAGGTGTGTGCCACTATGCCTGGCTCTGTTTCCAGTGTGGCCTTTAATTCACAGAGATCCAGATGGATCTCTGCCTCCTAAGTGATAGAATTAAAGGTGTGTATGCCACCATTTTCTGGCCTCTATGTCTATGTAGTGGCTGTTCTGTTTTCTGACCCCAGATAAGTTAATTAGGGTGCACAATATATTGAGGGACACAATATCACCACAGTCTTCTTAGCAAATTTATCAAAGTTATTTGAGTGTAGATTCTTGCTTCTTTTAAGACTTTCTGGACTGTTTCACCGAGTTCCTTCATTTTCAAAGCCCTGTGGTTTGGCATACTATAGCTTTCTAAGACATTTTGAGGAAAGGTGCTATGATATCTCCTGCTTTGTTCTCTTTGCTTAGGATGAGGTGATTTTGTATTTGTGTGTGTGTATGTGTGAGTGTGTTAAGATTTTGTCTACTTCTATAAAATGTCAATATAATGGTAATAGATTGTATTGCATCAGTGTGTCACTTTAGTTACTATGAACATTTTAAAAGCACTGCTTCTTCCAACCCATAAACAAATTTCTTCTTCTGCCCTCATTTTTTGTATCCCTTCAATTTCTTCTACATTGCTTTATTATTTCTATATATTTTTTATTCTAGAGATTTATTTTATTTTTAAACATTACTAGCATTGCTATTATTAATATTTGGGGGGAGGAGTATGCTTTGAACATTAGTATCATTCTTTAATATTCTTATTTTAACACAGTCTGGGGTAGAGTTATCACATCCAAAGTTAAGATGGTCAAAATTGGTTATCTAATACCAAAGGGTCAGCTTTGAAAACACATGAACATATAATTAACATTATACAGAATGATAATGTTGTAATTATGTATTTAGGAAGACACACACACACACACACACACACACCTATGTAACAAAAATCAGTGAAAATAAGAGGACATCTATTTGAAAAAGAGTAATTAGGAATAAATGAGAATGATTTTAGCTGGGAATGGGAAGGGAGAAATGATGTAATTATATTTATCTTTAAAAAAATACAGTATCCTGGTATCCAGAATATATAAAGAACTCAAGAAATTAGACATCAAAATGCCCAACAGTCCAATTAAGAAATGGGCTATAGAGCTAAACAGAGAATTCTCAACAGAGGAAGCTCAAATGGCTGAAAGGCATTTAAGGAATTGCTCAACATCCCCAATCATCAGGGAAATGCAAATCAAAACGACTCTGAGATACCAACTTACACCTGTCAGAATGACTAAGATCAAAAACACTAAAGACAGCTTATGCTGGAGAGGATGTGGAGCAAGGGGAACTCTCCTCCACTGTTGGTGGGAATGCAAGCTTGTACAGCCACTTTGGAAATAAATATGGCACTTTCTTAGAAAATTGGGAATCAATCTCCCCCAAGACCCAGCTATACCACTCTTGATTATATTCCCAAGGAATGCACATACCACAAGGGCACATGATCAGCTATGTTCATATCAGCATTGTTTGTAATAGTCAGAACCTGGAAACAACCTAGATGCCTTTCAACTGAAGAATGGATAAATAAAATGTGGTACATATACACAATGGAGTACTACTCAGCAGAGAAAAACAATGACATCATGAGGTTTGCAGGCAAATGGATGGTCTAGAAAAAATCATCCTGGGTGAGGTAACCCAGACTCGGAAAGACAAATATGGTATGTATTCACTCATAGGTGGATACTAGATGTAAAACAAAGGCTGACTAGACTGCTAAACACAACTCCAGGGAGGCTACCTAGAAAAGACGACCCTAAGAAAGACACAGGGATTGCCCGATGAAAGAGAAATGGATGAGATCTACATGAGCAAACTGGACGTGAGTGGGGGTAATGAAGGGCAAGGGTCGAGGGAAAGAGAGCTTAGGGGAGTGGGAGATCCCAGCTGGATCAAGAACAGAGAGGGAGAACAAGGAAAGAGAGACCATAATAAATGAAGACCCCATGGGAATAGGAAGAAGCAAAGTGCTAGAGAGGTCCCCAAAAGTCCACAAAGATACCTCCACAATAGACTACTGGCAATGGTCGAGAGAAAGCCTGAACTGACCTACTCTGGTGATAAGATGGCCAAACACCCCAACTGTCGTGGTAGAACTCTCATCCAATGACTGAGGGAACCAGATGCAGAGATCCACAGTCAGGCCCCAGGTGGAGCTCCAGAAGTCTAATTGGCGAGAAAGAGGAGGGATTGTATAAGCGAGAATTGTTTAGACCATGATTGGTAAAAGCACAGGGACAAATAGCCAAACTAGTGGAAACACATGAACTGTGAACCAATAGCTGAGGAGCTCCCAACTGGATCAGGCCCTCTGGATAAGTGAGACAGTTGATTAGCTTGAACTGTTTGGGAGGCCCCCAGGTAGTGGGACCGGGACCTGTCCTTAGTGCATGAGCTGGCTTATTAGAGCCTGGGGCCTATGCTGGGACACTTTGCTCTGCCTGGGTGAAGGGAGGAGGGGACTGGACCAGACTGGACTGAATCTACCAGGCTGAGCTGAATCACCAGGGGAGTCCTTGCCCTCGAGGAGATGGGAATGGGGCAGCAGGAGGAGGGAGGACAGGGGAATCCGTGGCTGATATGTAAAATTAAATTAAATTATAAAATAAAATAAAATAAAAAATTATAAAATTAAAAAATAATTTAAAAAATTGTCACCTGGACAAATTCAGAACAGAATCTCAGAAAAATACCTGGCTGATATGTAAAACTAAATTAAATTATAAAAATTATAAATTAAATTATAAAAAAACAGTAACAATAAGATGACTAAATGCTCCCAGGAGAAAAAACACTCTATTAGGATTCACTGATACACGCATATCTTGATCCATTGAAGAAAACAGTGATATCAGTTAAATGATATGTGGAAGATATTTTATAAGAATTCACACACAATCATTACAATTCTTAAAAATATTACTTGCTACATGGTAATGCATGGAAGCTAAAATATATACTCATGATGTTTTATTTGGGTATTGATGTATAGTATATGTACATTATCTAGAAAAAGCAAACCTGTGATGATATATTGTGTACCCTAATAAAATTTGCCTGAAGATCAGAGAACAGAACAATCCACTAGATTAAACATAGAGGCCAGACACTGGTGGCACACCCCTTTAATCCTAGCACTCTGGGGGCAGAGACCTGCCTGGATCTCTGTGAGTTCAAAGACACTCTGGACTACATGAGATTGACCCAGACTAGGAGACAAACAGAGCCAGGCAGTGGTGGCACACACCTTTAATCCCAGCACTTGAGATCTCATGCCTTTGCTTGGGAAGTTCATATGCCTTTAATTCTAACACTAAGAAAGAAGTGATATGGTGGGCAGAGAAAGGTGTATAAGGTGTGAGGAGACAGGAGATAAGCTATTCATGCTGAGGAGTCCTAAAGGTAAGACCTGGGAGTAGCTTGTTCCTTTGTTTCTCTGATCTTTCAGCATTTACCCCAATATCTGGCACCAGGTTTGTTATTGAAAGACCTGTTAGATTTCACGTTACATAAACCAAAATATAAGTGTTTAAAACTAAAATCAAGGCCGGGTGGTGGTGGCACACACCTTTAATCCCAGCACTCGGGAGGCAGATGCAGGTGGATCTTTGTGAGTTCAAGGCCAGCCTGGGCTACAGAGTGAGATCCAGGAAAGGCGCAAAGCTACACAGAGAAACCCTGTCTCAAAAAAACAAAACAAAACAAAAAAAACAGCTAAAATCAAAACAAACATTATGAATTACAGATAACAAGAATGGCAGTGATCATGTTTGCTCTGTGTATGATATATCAGACACCAATTCACTGGGGATTGTGAGGTGTCTCAGCAGGTAAAAGTTCTTACTTCCACACCTGTTCACCTATGTTTCACCCTTGGAACCCATGAAATACAAGGAGAGAACCTTATTCATGCAAGCTGCTCTGTGGCCTTCATAAGCAGACTGTGCCATGCATGTATGAGTATATATGCATATATAATAATTAAATATATAAGTAAATAAATGTAATAAAATGAAAAACATTCATTTTCTAGATTCCAGTTTCCTGACTGTGAGAAAACATGAGACAAGCACAGTCTTGGCCCAGACAGACACTGTAATCTCAGAGTCAGAACAATGATTCATTCTCTGGCATTTCAACCCTCAAACAATCAGCATTTGCCTTAGAGGTATAATTCAGGGATATTTATTTATAGTGTTCATTTAGACTTCTGATCTGGACTTCTCCATGACTTAATAGGCCACATTATATTGGATAATAAATAATAGATCCTGTTACATAATCTAGAATGCAATGGATGGTCAGCATTTAAATGTACACTATTTCTCTGTTGCATTTTGGATGTTATCTGAGTGAAGAAAGGCATTCTCAAATTAAAACTGTAAATTATAAGAATAGAAAGGAAAAACTATGGCAAGTAAAAAGTCTGGGTTACTTCATTACGAAAAAATTAAGCACTCAAAGAGAATGATATAAACAGAAATTGATAATAGAATAACCTGTGCAAAAAAACAGCAAAAACTGAAGAATCAGATATTAATTTGATAAATTTGATATAGTCTTAATTAGTAATAGGGACTGAGTATTTACATGTGGAGGACAATACTGTGAAACAGCATGATATGGTATAACTGTTTGTATAGAATCCTTTCTCACTCCATGCAAGCCAATGACTATTTCAAATATTGACTACTTAACAAGTGGCTGGGAAGATAAACATCAGAGACATCAAATTAAGGGGCACTGGTCACTGCAGAATGGAATAGAGAGATATACTTCTAAAATACCAAAGCATTAAGTAAAAATTTTTATGTAGGGTGGTAGCATTTCATCCTTCTCAGAACAATTAAACATTTGAACCAATTGGCATTCTGACATAAGTGGATCTTGCTATAAATATATTAACTGTTGCAGTAGAAATTTCAAAAAAATGCTATTTAGAAGCTCTCCAATTACATGGTAGATGGATGTGGTAACTGCCTGTGTGAATTTTTTACTTGGAAAACCAACTACTGTCAGTATATCTCCTTAGACTAGTTCAGACCTCTACATAGATTTAGTGCCATAATTTTCAATGTGAAAGATAATATAAACATGTAAACATTTGTGTTTGTAAGAGAGGGAGAGATTTGCTGAGACCAGAGTTGTGAGTATCCAACACTATGGATGAAATATAACAAAATGTGTGATATGATCAGATACCCCATGATCCTGTTGTCATGGGGGACTACACCCTCACACTCTGAAATAGACTGAACTCTTCCTTCTTGATGTTGATTTTGTAATCTATTTTTCAAAACAAAAAGAAAATTAATTAATATAGGGACAAATATTTGAATAGTTATTTTCTTCTGTTGTTATGTATAATGTATGCTCAATTAGATTCATTTGAAAGATTATATAAAGTAATTTTGCAAAGTATTTCCTCATACGTTCGAGACAACATTGATTAAGTACAAAAAAAGTAATTTCTGTGTCCTTTTCATTATTCTATCCCATTGGAAACCTTAAGTTTGATGAGTAATAATATTTATATTGATCAGAGAGGCCTCTGTCAGGGCCTCGGTATCTTAGGGATTATTTTTCCTGTAGATTAAGTTAAGGCGCCAAGCCTAAAACAATTTTCCCATGCAAGAGTTAGCATGGAAGGAATTATTGAAACCACAGGGTGGAAATTAATGATTAGCTTGATGTGCTATTAGCATACCAGCAGGAGAGAAGGCTAAATGAGCTATGATCTGAAGTTAAATATGTCATCATGGAAATTGCAAACGATATGATGGAGAAACAATGGTGGTAATAAGGGAGGAGAAGAAAGAGCTATTAGACAGGGAGGCACGGAGACAAGCATTTAAATTAAGACCACAGTGCATCCAGACAGCACAGCTAACAGGCAAGAACCCAGACTGAAAGACAGTGTGGTTAGTGAATGCAAACAGGAAACAATCCATCAACAGAAGCTGGCTGCACCACCAGGGAGAGGAGGCAGAGTAAGATGGAAAGTACTTTCCAGCTTATGTAAAACATGCAGAGGTAAATATATCCTAAATACCTCCTTAGTTAAGTGGCATTCTTAGGCTGCCAAGAACAAAGGCTCACTATTCTGAAAATTACTAGGAACAAAATGAGATGAGAAGCAATAATAAACACTAGGTTTATGGGAAAATTTTTAGATAATATACAAGAAATAAAGAGAAAGCATTCAACAGTGTTTGGGCATAGACAACTATGAAATTGTGGTAGTTTTCCTATGGATTAAATACATGTTGAAAGGGATAGACAAACCACACTAACAAACTAGCAGCAGCTGCCTTTTGTCAAACCTTGTTTACCAGAGGGAAAGGGGTGAGTTTTACTGTTTATGTGTTATTATTACCCACCCTGGGATGTACCTGTCTTGCTGACAGGCCATCATTCCACTCCGTGTCTGGCCTGAGGAAATTTGGTTGGGAAAATGGAAAAGACATTACAAGCCTGCAGCTATACAGCAGACAAGCCAGAGGAAATGAATATTAGATTTATCCTGTTTACATGATTGAAAATAGTTCATGAAAGTAAGAAGTTAGGTCGGCCCTTTTCATCAGAAAGAAGCTATTTTTTTTCCCACTCATCATGTGCATAGATACAGGGACAGAGAGTTTCCCATCCCATAGGCTGTCAGGTTCAAGCTGCATTACAAATAACCCAAAACTACACTTTAACACCAACCCTAAACCCCAAATTTGCAAATCTCAGTATCTATTTATCTGGAAAATTAATGAAATGTTTTAATTAAAATGTATTTTAATTTTTTTGAAATCATTCAAATCACTCATTTTCCCTCATACCTCTTTTTTTTAATTAAGAGATTTTTCTATTCATTTTACATATCAACCACAGATTCCCCTGTCCTCCCTCCTCCCACCCCCAGCCTTCCCCCCAACCCACCCCTCATTCCCTCCTCTTCCAAGGCAAGGTCTCCCCTGGGGAGTCAGCAGAGCCTGATACATTCAGTTGAGGCAGGTCCAAGCCCCTCCTCCCTGCACCAAGGCTGTGCAGTGTCTCACCATATGCACTAGGTTCTAGAAAGCTGTCTCATGCACTAAGGATGGGTCCAGGTCCCACTGCCTGGGGTCCCCTAAGCAGTTCAAGCTAAACAACTATCTCACTTATCTAGATGGCCTAGTCCAGTACAATGGGGGCTCCTCAGCTATTGGTCCACAGTTCACGTGTTTCCACTAGTTTGGCTAGGTGACTCTGTACTTTTTCCAATCATGGTCTCAATATCTCTTGCTCATAGAATCCCTCCTCTCTCTCATCGATTGGACTCCTGGAGCCACCTGGCTGTGGATCTCTGCATCTGCGTCCATCAGTCACTGGATGAGGATTCTATCATGACAGTTAGGATGTTCGGCCATCTGATCACCAGAGTAGGTCAGCTCAGGCGCTCTCTTGACCATTGCCAGCAGTCTATAGTGGAGTCATCTTTATGGATTCCTGGGGACTTCTCTAGCACGCTGCTTCTTCCTATTCCCATGGTGTCTTCATTTATCATGGTATCTCTTCCCTTGTTCTCCCACTCTGTTCCTGATCCAGCTAGAACCTCCCGCTTCCCTAAGCTCTCTTTCACCCCAACCCTTGTCCTCCATTACCCTCCCACTCCCAGTTTGTTCATGTAGATCTCATCCATTTCTCCATTGCTAGGTGATTCTTAAGTCTTTCCTAGGGTCCTCTTACTAGCTAGCCTCCCTGGAGCTGTGAGATGCAGTCTGGTTATCTGTTGCTTTACATCTAGTATCCACTTATGAGTGAGTACATACTATATTTGTCCTTCTGAGTCTGGGTATCACCAGAAGATATTTTCTAGTTCCATCCATTTACTTGCAAACCAGTCCTGGTCCTAGTACCCAGGTCCTGGGACCCACCCAGTCTCTGTGAAGCTCCAACCAACTCTGTCCCAGTTGCTAGCCAGCAGGCAAAACTCCTGCAGGAAGCCCCTCCCCATCCCCCCATCAAAACCCCCCAATTGGACCCTGCAGTTTACATGCCCTGCCCCAATACCCATCTGTCTGAGACCCCAGTAACTTCCTGAGGCACAGAAACCAAGCCACCAGTTCTCATTGGACCAAGAGGTGAATGACTCTGCTCCTACCTCTTTATTTAAGCAATAAAGATTTAGCCAAACGGTACAATTTTTGCTTTTTGTGTCAGTGCTGGTGCCCAGAAGGTAGGTTTCTTACTTTCTTTTCTTGTTGCTCTGATGAAATAGTTGGACAAAACACACTTAATGAAGGAAGAGTTTATAAAGATCACAATTCCACATTACAGGCCACCATTGCAGGAGAGTCAAGGTGCCTGGAATGCAGAGCAAGTGGCCAGTCATAGCCACAGCTGAGTGCAGAGCTCAATGAAAGGATGGATGCATTCCAGTGCTCAGCACACTTCCTCCCCTCATAATTCAGGAGCCCCTACCCAGTGGATGACATCATCCACAGCACATGAGTCCTTCTACCTCAATTAATGTAACCAAAACAATCCTCACAGATGTGCTCACAGGACAATATAATCTAGAAAACCCATCATGGAGACTCTCTTCCCAGGTGATGTGAGATTGCGTTTAGTGTACAATTAAAACCAGCCATTACACCAGACGAAAATATTAACAACGAGATATAGTTCTAACTTAATGATACTTTATTTTTACAAATCAAACTCATATTTTCTTTTTAATAATTTCAGCACAATTTCTGATCATTTTACATATTTGTAAACTTCTATTGTAAAGATTTATTTCCAGGTATAGGATCTTCAGGCTGAGTAAGAATGCCTGTTCCTTTGAGTCAATATAGTAATGTAGGCATCAACCTTGTACAATTAAGTTCAGTATAACAGCACTGCACCATGGCTGGATTTTAGAGTCCGAGAAAGGCCAGCACAAAACCATGGGCTTTTCTGAATGATTAAATAATCCTTCTCAGAGAAGAAGCTCGAGGTCAAACTTGAGGAATGAAAATCGCTTTGTTGATTTTCCAAAGTGGAGAAGGTCATTTGGGACTGACAGTAGCATATACATTGGCATATTATTGCTGAACTATGTGAACAGGTTAACCATAATTTTTTTATATGGCTTGCACATAAGAATAGAAGAATGATAGCGAGCCCTAGGGAGCAGCTTTACCAATATTAGAGTAATGACATAACAAAAATATGATAGAATTGCTGAGCATCCAGAATTAGTTCCCATTTTAACACTATGAGCCTCAGCTTTATTTCAGCTGTGTTGTTTAATCTGATTTGATCTTGGTGATCAATGACAATACACATAGCTGACAAGCAAGTCAAATTTCTCATTGCAAACTGCATTGATCTATTGATTTGCCTTTCACCAATTCAGCTCTCCCCACAAAGTGTTTCAGACAGGCAATAAAAATAGAAACTATATTCAACATAGATATCTAGAAATAATGTCTTTTTATAATGAATAAATCATAGTTCTTTTATATTTCCTGGTTTTAGAATTGTTGCTTCTCAGCCCTTCAAGTGTCTTCTTTATTAATTGGTGAAAATGATTATTCAGACAGATGGCTTATTTAAGGAGAGTGGTTTACTTTTATATTCCTCAGGGAAGAGCCATCTGCTCTGATTATGGGTCTGTTGCTTCCAGATGTTGCCATTTCTACCTAACCTGTGGAGTCTTTGCTACCCATTATTTCAGCTATGATATAGTACTCCCCAGCAAACTGCAGCTGACTTGATTATGCTCCCTACCAACACACGCACAACATCTAGGCACAGCCTCATATTTGGGACTGAAGCCACACTCATCTCTAGCCTCTCTCTCATCTATGTCTGATACTCATGATTGTTTCAAAATTGAAAATTAATTTTAAACTAGAATGGAAAAAAATAAACAAATGGTTTAAACTTTCTCCAATGTATATTTACAAATTGCCAATAAGTGCAGAAGGGGAGTTTCCACATCATTAAGTATTAAGGAATATTAGAAAACAAAGTTAAAAGGAAATATACCAAACAGTGAAAGGTGGCTAGTATCAACAGATCAAAATAAATTCCCCAAAGTAGGAAGGGGTGGGAAGTGACAACCTTCTGGAGAATTTTGGCCATTTATTTACTTTTGGTGTAGGTCAAATATTGGCTCTATTAAAGTTATGAGGTATGGTTGTTCCTCAATACCTAAGCAAGAGAAGTTACTATATAATTAAACAGTTCTGGAACTAGATATATAACCCCCAAATAGAGGGCAGATATCTCCAGCGCTTAATGTATCCTAACAATAGAATCTCTATCAGCCCAAAACAGAATTATTATCTACAACATGGTTGAAATAAGCTGGTTATACACAGAAAAGTAAAATTGTGTGAATCTAGACAACTGAAGTAGTAAAAGGATTAGAGACATCAAACAGAATGGTTACTAATGTCTGGGAGCAGTGAGAATCTGAAGTTATAGTTTATCAGGTACAGAGTTTCAGTTTAAAAAAAAAGTGAAAGATCAGCTTAGCAGTAACTGTCACAATTTAATAAATATTCTTCATTGCCCCCAAATTAAACAATTAAGTGATTAAAATTATTGAGTGATAAGTTTAATGATATCTGTTTTTTCCATAATAATTGTTTAACTGAAATAAAGCTAGTTTACTGATTTCTAAAATTCTGAAAACTAGTCTCACAGAAGTCAACTTGAAAGTTGAATCTCATTTCCTTCTTCAAAGAGGCAAAGCTCATCACATGTATTTTTTTAAAAACCATTTTCCTTTTATTATCTGTCTCTAAAAAGTAGATAATCGATGGCCTCTTCTTACTCTTCTGCAGTTAAATACCTAGTTGTCACTATACCCACAGGCCTTAAAACATTCTTGCTGGATCAAGGATGGCAACATGTTGTAACACCAGAATGAAGAACTGCTGTGAGAACAGACCACAGAAGAAGTATGTTAAAGTGTCAGAATAACTAAGAGAAATCTGTATAACCAAAAAAGCAAATGAATGAGAGAAATGACAGAAATAACTCTAATTTTAAGTACACCAGAGCAGCATGATGGAATATTTACATAGTAATACAAGAAAATAAAATATAAACTAGAGCTACAACCATGTTAAAATATATATTCATAGAATTTGCAGATAGCTTGTTAAATGGAAATGTATGTGTCTTTTTCTTCTTTATTTTTTAAAATTTTTGTTGTCTTATGATGCTATTTGAGTTAAACAAGAAAAGTGTGGTTATATAGATGTGGTTAATACCTCTTACTTAAATATTATTTACTACATCTAGCAAATATGCAAAATAAGCATTTTATTGCTATTTATTGTAAAGTAAAGGTGAAGATTAGATACTGGTGCAAGTTCGAAAAATCAATCACACAGTAACCTAGTGAAAGACTTGTGTGATTTTTTTTAAAAATTTGTTTTAAGATTATTTTTTATTATTTAATTATATGGGTGTATGTATGTTTATGTGGGGAGGAGTGGGGTTTGCTATGAATACATACACTTGAGTGCCAAATAGGACTGTAGATATTCTGGACCTGGAGTTACAGGCCTGAGTGCTGGGAATTGAAGTCAGGTAATCTGCAAGAGAAGTAAGCAATAGTAACCACTGAGAGATCCTGCCAGACTGGTAGGTTTTTGGTTGTTTGTTTTGTTTTAGCTTGCAAGTGTGTGTGTGTGTGTGTGTGTGTGTGTGTGTGTGTGTGTGTGTGTG